>JBBPCZ010000019.1:12884381-12895710 GCA_037974445.1 Brycinus macrolepidotus | reverse complement strand
TCTTTAAGTCCATCTCATGAAAAATGGGAGCAAAAACAAAAGTGTTGCGTTTATATTTTTGTTGAGTGTATGTATTTTTAGCTCTATTGAGGGATTTTTACAGCAGCACTGCACTTTACTTAGTGATGTGCGTTCAGAGACACTCATATTCTCTTAAACCAAGTGAATGACTATCATAGCTTAGCGCCCGTGTTTATTCCTTATCCCGTTATTTCAAATCAAATTGTTGAGTTTACTCACAATTGAAGAAAACATGCCCTTTCACATTCAGTTAGCCCTTTAAATCTGTTGTGTTCCTTGTAGTAGCTCTGTAACTCATATACATTATATGTCCAAAGGGGTACAGACAGCTGCATATTCGGTGTTTCTTTTGAAATCATGGGTATTAATAGGGAGTTTGTTAGATGCTGGAACATTGCTCTGAGGATTTGATTGCTTTCAGCCATAGAAGCATTAATGAGGTCAGGCACAGACCTAAAGTGAGTAGCTGTGAATCGCAGACCACTCTAACTTCCTGGAGGTATTGGATGAAGAAGAGAATGCAGATTCATTGCTCCACAGCCCAGTACTGGGGGCTTTATACCCCTCTAGCTGATGCTTTGTATTGGCTTGGTGAGCTTAGGCTCCTGTGCAGCTGCTCCAGAGTGTTCAATTTCAATCGAGCTACACTATATGGACAAAAGTATTGGTACACCTGTTATTCAGGTTTTGGGTAAGGCGCCTTACTTCCAGTCAAGGACAATCTTAATGTTTCAGCATATCAAGAAATTTTGGACAACGTCATGCATCCAACTTTATGGACACAGTTTGGAAAAGGGCATTTTCTATTCCAGCATGACTGTCCCAGTGCACAAAGCAAGGTCCATAAAGACATGGTTGGATGAGTTCAGGCTGGAAGAACTTGACTGGCCCGTACAGAGCCCTGACCTCAACCCCATCCAACACCTTTGGGATGAACTGGAATGGAAACTGCTCGTCCAACATCAGTGCCTGACCTCATAAGTGCTCTACAGATTGAATGGGCACAAATTCCCACAGAAACTCTCCAAAATCTTGGGGAAACCCTTCCAAGAAGAGTAAAAGCTGTTATAGCTGCAAAGGGGGGACCAACTCCATATTAAAGTCTATGTATTTGAATGCAATGCCATTAAAGTCCCTGTTGGTGGAATGGTCATGGTTGTAGTGTAAATGGCATTACTTATTTGTGTAGCTGGAGTTTGAGTTAGTGTGGTTAAATGTAATGCCATACAGCGAGGGCTATAGGGTGACTATATGGTGTACAGTGTTATGTGGGCGCGCGCACTGACCACTGCTAAGCGCAGTGGGTTTGTTCTGACCCATCAGGGCGATTAAACGCAACTGCTGTGATAGAGAGAGGGAGACGGGCAGAGGAGGCGGTTTGATGTGGCAGCTGCAGATCGTGAGAATGAGGAGCGACAAAAAAGCCTCGGCCTCCGTCAGTCATCCGCGCGCGCTCGTCACTCCCACGTCTCGCGCGTCCTGCTTTCTCCGATGATTGTGTCACCGTCCCGGGGGGACAGAGCGCGCGCCGCCGCGGGCCATCCACGCGGGGGGAGTGACACGGGTGCGCATCGCGCCGTCGCCGCCAGTCGCGCTGCGAAGTGGCACGCGTGTCATCTCAAGTGACACACGCGCTCGTCTGCCCATCCGCGCGCTCCTCCGGTGCAAATGCGGGACATGACCGTCCACTGATGGAGAACACGACAGAGCAGCTGAAAAAATAAACTCATCCCATCTGATCCAGGCGCGGGGGGTCAGAGCCAAGGAGGAAACCAAACCCCCTCACTCCCAGGAGAGCACGGATTTCACCCCACCTGAGGAACTGCACTATAATCATGATTCTGGGATTTTTTTTATTTAGTTTTTATTTTGGGCTCATAGTGTGGCCACAGTTCCATTCCAAGGGTCAAATTAATGTCTTCAAATTCAAAGAGCATTACAATTGTCTCGTAGGGTGAGTAAGGTTAAACTGGCACACCTGGCAAAAGGGTAAAAGTTAAAATTAATATATTTAAATGCAAGCATAAACATAAACCCACACCAGCTCATGTTTTTCTAAAAAGGTATCTGATGAGAATAAGACATACTGGTGTATTGTTTCATTTCAATATATGTTGGGTTGGGATGTAATTGTGGATCAAAATGACCATGAATCAACTTTATACTCCTCTCATCTTTTTAGAAAAATCACATTTTGAGACTGCCTCACTTTGCCAATGGTCAGTTGTAAAAATGGGACACTGGAAGAATTTTGTTAAAAAAAAAAACAAAAAAAAAAACAAACTCTTGTTTCTCCCCAATAAAAAATTTCTAGCTAGCTATGTATTTTCCATGTTATCCTTAAATAATCACCCTCAACATCTGTTGGGGTGGGCCATGGTGGGCCGTGATATGGACTAATGGGTTTGGGAGTGAGGCTGGCAACAAGAGAGAGTGGTCTTTTGTCGCCGGCCTCCTCTTCTTCTGGTCCCACATCATCAGTTCCATGGTCTCCTGGTCCCTCGTCTTTGGTCTCCTGGACTCCCAATTCCACATCACCGCCCTCCTTGTCTTCAGGTCCCTCATTGCTGGCTTCCTGGTCTCCTGGTCCCTTGTCATGGCCCCTCTGTCCCACATCACCAATTCCCCTGGTCTCTTGGTCCCCTGTTGCCAGCCTCCCAATCTCCTGGGTTCCCTGTCATCGGCCTCCACTATCCCTTGGTTTCCTGTCATCTGCCTCCCAGTCCTTTGGTCCACTGTTGTTGTCCTACCCCTCCCTCCCGGCTGCTGGTGTCTGCTGGTCACCTACAGGCTCGGCTACCAAAGGGGTTTGAGTGTGGGGGGGCACTGTCACATCCTCGCCTGCGTTTCAACCACAGCCGTGCCCATGCTCTGGTATGCTGGATTATTGAACCAGCTTTTTATTTTAACCAGTTATTTCTGTATCCTCCATAGCTGTGTTTATAAAAGAGCTGTTGGTTCTTAGTTATGTTTTGTGTATGTGTGTGCCTGTGTCCTAAATTGTTCTGGGAAACAAATTTTCAGAAAGTGTCCCATTTTAGCAATACTCATCCTAATATCTCTAAATACGTGTCTTAAAGGGGACCATTTATTATTCAGGGTGTTTCACAAATCTAATACTGATGCAACTGTAACTAATGAGCAGTGAGAAAAGGTGTAAAGTTATCTGGAGACATGGTCCTCCAGAATACATTATTGTGATTTAAACTGAAAATTAAGTGAGTACACCCTGATAAAAAATTGTTATTAGTGGCATAAAGTACTAATGAATTAACATATTTCTCTCCCACTAGTCACAAGTTCTTACCACCAAAATCATGAAGCAATGATCAAAAAATAAAATAATCCTAGCACCCAAAGTTGTCACACTGTTAAAATCAAGTTAAAACCTTGTCTTTACATTGACAACTGTGGCTAGCTTTGCAAGCAGGAGCTTGCAAACTTAATTAGCTAACTGCCAGTGAGGAATTTGGTCGTTAAACTGAAAAAGGCAAACATAGTTTACGGTTATTTTTGTGTTATCATAAAAGAGAGAGTAAAGTGAGAATAACGTTAGCCTTTAGAAAATGTAGCATCATGTTAAAGTATATGCCTGATAGTCACACCATTCAATGTCAGATGTTATTATACCATGACAAATTGAATGTAATCTGATTGCAAAATAAGGCATTTAATTGGAATTTATTCTGCATGACCTGACCTAGCCTACAGGTCATTTTATGTGTGTTTTGTATGAGGGTTGCCTATTGGACATTTCTGGAAATTGAACCTTCTTGTCCTGTAGTGTAAAGTTTTGTCCAAAGACCTCCTCACACACCAATGAAACCTTGGAACTTGGCTATTCTTTGCAGGAAATTGTTGAAGCTGATAATTGTGGTGTTATATAAGAAATATAATAGAGTAAACACAAGTGGAGTCATGTTCATACTTGAACATGAAATCTAAAACAGATTGGATGTTTAGAGCAAACATTGCCGTAATGTTGATATCCAAAGTTGAGGTAACATTTACATGATATATTGATATAATGATGACATTTAACGCTTAAGCAGCATTACGCCATAGGGGCTTAAGCCCTAGTATCTGGCCCTTCAGTGGGGGAGGTTTTAACAGGTCTGTCCATTGCTGCGTAGGTTTTTCCCGTAAGCACTCCAAGCCAAGAAACATTTAGGAACTTTTATTTTTACGAGTGTTCTGTGGCATCACTCTAGAATATTTTTGGTACCTTTGAAGCAGGGAGACATTAGAAACATCTAACAACCTCAAGAACATGATGAGACGTAGAGGTGAAACAACCTAATGACTGAAAACGACGGCTGTCTGAGGTTTGGAGTGAAAATATTACATCAGTGGTACAGTGTAGCAGGCTTTGGGTAAACAGTACAATAGTCCAAACAAAAGGACCAGTAGTATGCAGTTAGAAACCATTCCTGAAGTGCTTGTTGTAATAAATCCCACTCCCAAAGGAACCGAAAGCACAACAGCTTTTGCATTAATGGTTTACAAGCTTTGTTCTCTCCATTCTCGTAAATAACCTGTTTCACCCGTTATATGAGCTGGATTGTGTCAAGGCAGGCTACAAAACTGCCATATTTTTAGTTAGATGTAAGTGTAATGTGAGCCTTTCATGTGAAATAATTATTGTGTTCTTTAAATAAATAAAAAAAAAAAAAAAACAGAGCCATTGACAGAAGGCTGCTGACAGATGCTGATGCTTTCAATACTTCAGAGAGCGGTGATGAATTACTGCAGACAAACAGCGCTGAGCATGCAAATATGTCTGGCCACAGTGTGACAGTGTGATAGTGCAGCTGGGAGAGAAGATGCGTTCACATCAGAAAACATCTCGCACCGCTTCACTCTGTTTTCATTACCAGTACATAATGTTTAATAATGGACCGTAGATTACTTCCACTCTATTTTTATACTGTGTACTGCGGTTGTTTGCTGTTTATTCATGAGTGATTTTTCCATTATTAATTTAAATTTGTAGAGACAAATACAGATGCCGACTCTACAATACAGATCAGCTGTTAGAATTCTGTTTGTGATCAAATACAGGCCTAGATCTGGTCCTGGTTCACGGTTTGGTCATTTCCTTGCTCTAACATACACTATATGGACAAAAGTATTGGGATACCTGACCACTACACCAACAGGAACTTTAATGACATTGCATTCAAATGCTACAGACTTTAATATGGAGATGGCCTCCCTTTGCAGCTATAACAGCTTATACTCTTCTTTCCAAAAGATTTTGGAGTGTTTCTGTAGGAATTTGTGCTCATTCATTCTGTAGAGCATTTATGAGGTCATGTTGGATGAGAAGGCCTGGCTCGCAATCTCCATTCCAGTTCATCCCAAAGGTGTTGGATGGGGTTGAGGTCAGGGCTCTGTGCGGGCCAGTCAAGTTCTTCAACACCGAACTCATCCAACCATGTCTTTATGGACCTTGGTTTGCACACTGGGGCACAGTCATGCTGGAATAGAAAATGGCCTTCCCAAAACTGTGTCCACAAGGGAGGAAGCAAAATGTCTTGGTCTGCTGAAGCATTAAGATTGCCCTTCACTGGAAGTAAGGGGCCTAGCCCATAAAACTCTGAAAAACAGGTGTGTCCCAATACTTTTGTCCATATTGTGTACCTTCTAAAGCTGACACCTACCTTAATAGCTGAATAAGGTTAGTAAGAGCAGAGTAATCACTCAGTTGTGCACTGTGCTGCCCCATTCTAAAGTTCATTCTAAATTTCTTATAAGGGTGTATCCTCAAAATTTTAATGGCCAGCGTGTATTTGGGATTGTGTACTCAGATAAACTGATTCCTTTAATATAAATCCAGAGGAGTAAATAGCAAGAGCAAATGTGTGTTAAACATACACATACAGGAATTACTGAACAAATGTTAATGTTTCAGTCAAAGGAAGGATGCAGTCGTTGGCATCAGATGAAAATGTGTTGACATGTGAATAGCGAAGAGCTGTAAAGAAAAAAAGGCTAATTCCAAACTGTTTATAGCTTTGTAGGTTTGAAGAACAGGCCACATGTCAAACAGAAAGATGCTGGATAGGGTAAGAGTGATTCTTGTCTATCTGAAGAGAAAACTAGTCATCCAGAAAAAAAAATTAATGTGGAAAGTTAAAATAAAAATCTTATGCTTTGGTGTGTGCCTAAAACAATGCTGATTAGTAATTACTGCAGTGCATTTGTAATCTGTGCAATTTTAATCAGCAGGCCTGTTCTTCACTTCATTAACATGCTGTCATATGTTACAGAATTTCTCACAGTTATCTTCCACTGGGCTTCAACTTTATTGTAGGGAGCTCATAACAAAGTGACTGCAACCTTCTGTTTCCCTTCCGAACTTTCATGAATGTACCAGGCACTATGCGATTTCAGAACTCATCTCAAATACTTTAAATCACGCCGACCTGTGCTTAGCCATTATAAGAATGATTCATCATAAAGGGGAAAAAAAATCTTATTTTCCATGATATTCCATCATAATGTAATGACTTTTGCCCACCTATAAAACATCTTGTGATATTTTACTTCCCCCCCCCTAATTTTCCCCCCAATTTAGTCATGTTCAAATCCACCTGCTAGCAAGGAGTACCCCAGTCATTTAGGACCAGGGCTGGAAGGGTCACATGAACCTAACCACTGTATATTTTCTAACGGCTGCTAATGCTGCATCAATGGACAGCTCAACATGTTAACAGGAGAACAACAACCACCAGTTCTGTTACATGAGCTGACAGACACCTGCACTAGTGAGCATCCCTTCAACAGCTGGCCAACCCTTCAACAGTTGAAGTGAAGTGACCATTGTCATACGTTAAAACACCACAGCACACAGTGTGAACGGCATGAAATTCTTTCTCTGCATTTAACCCATTCATCAAGTGAAAGAGCGGACAGCCAGGAACACAGCGCCAGGGGAGCAGTGTGTGGGGACGGTAGCTTGCTCAAGGGTACCTCTGAGGTGCCACCAGCAGTCTTGGGTTTCGAACCCACAACCTTCTGATCGCAACGCCCTAACCACTAGGCCACCAGCTGCCCCAGTTGTGCAACTCAGGATTAAAACAGTTTTTACTTTTTGATAATTTCATCAAGCACTAATTGGAAAGAGGCTTTACATTATGTACATTATTAAGAATGTTTTACATTTAAACTTTCTAAACAAGTTTTTTTTATTATTATTCACATGTCTGATGTACACAAATGGTTCTTTAAAGAACCTTCCACTTTTTGGTTCTTTAGGGAACCATTCTTTAGGGAACCATTTATTATAGTGCTCCAGTGAACCCTTTTTGTCATCTTTTGTCATCTCATGTTTAAAACCCCCTCTTGGATCATATTGGATTACTTCAAATTACCTTTTTTGCAGGGGCATTTTTCAAACACAGCAACATAATTTACAATGAAAAGAAGGTTGTGGGACTTGTAAGCATGATCTCATTTGAATAATGCTAAATGGCCCATGCTAGCCTTTGTTCATTAGCGATTTTGGGTGAAGTGTGGTGATCTTTCAATCTGCAGAATTTGCATGCAGAGCACGGTCAGATCTGCTCCCCAAATTTCTATTAAAGTTAGTGCTACTGAAGATCAATCACCACTCTTAGTTTGTGGGCAGAACGGGGGAATAAGTGACGTCCTCATATCTCATCTGTCCTTGCACCCTCTTAATTTCATTGTTTTTCAAAATTATGTGTTGGGAAAAATTGTTAGTGATATCTACTGTATGTTTGCTGGGGAGAAATTGATAGATATTTTGCCCTCCAAAACAGCCACAAATCAAACTAAATTACCCCATCAGGAAGGACAGTTAATTGCAGAAATGCATTTATGTCATAGACGATGGATAAGCTGTGAAAATAGCCTCCAAATTTCATTACATGCACCTTTCACAAAAACAAACACATAACCTTGCACCTTGAACCCTGTCACAGAGTCTAAACACTGAAGACACACAATGAACCAAAGGGAAGCTGAAGTTTTAGATTATGGTTTTGAATGTGCATGTCACATCATATCAAAAGACCTTTCAAAACAAAGTCTTCCATCTTCCTTACACACTAACGCACCTTTAGGGGAAAAGGGACATAGTCGCACACACACGCACATACACTTGCTTTCCCTCCTTTCCTCTCCTTGCCATGAGCCATCACTAAGCACAGGGCAGACCTACCTGTAGACGAGGCTGATGTGTCTTGGGCGTCATGTCTGCTGTCAAGGCAAGAGCTGAGAGACGAGTGATGGCGGGCCTGGTGAAGCCCCAGTGAGCAGGAGGGGTCATCCTTCAACCCATAGACAGGCTGAGAGACAGCCACATGGCAGACATCTCCCAATGACAGCCTGTCACATGCAGGAGCTCCACCATACGGCCCCGTCAGCCCCTCACCTGACGGAGCTCAACCCACCATCGGGCCTAACAGAGCAGGATCTCGCATCACTGTCAAACCAACACTGGTTAAAGGTGACGGATTTGCATTTTTACTGTATGCCCCATCTGCACATCTATATTTTAAGACCAAGATTTAATTATCTATGCAGAGCTGTCAATGACCATGCCTTTGCTAAGAAAGAAAAAACGTTTGCTTCTGTGAATGAAGCCTCGTGGAGTCATTTCACTAACTGTATTCGCTACAGCAATTCATCTGCTTAATATAAACTTAAGTGTATCAAAATTTGCTATTTGTAACTCTTTTTCCATAAAATACATGATTCTCATAAGACATACATCATGTAGTTTGTAAAATTACAAGGAAATTCT
Source organism: Brycinus macrolepidotus (assembly GCA_037974445.1). Taxonomy (NCBI): domain Eukaryota; kingdom Metazoa; phylum Chordata; class Actinopteri; order Characiformes; family Alestidae; genus Brycinus; species Brycinus macrolepidotus. The sequence goes on along the minus strand of JBBPCZ010000019.1, from coordinate 12,886,916 downwards.
CAAGAAACTAGCATACTTTTGCCATATTCTTGGCACTGTTTACACCATTAGAAAATGCTAGCTTCTCTTCATGTTTTTATCGACATTTGGACCAAAAGAAATGGAATAACATCTTGTTACATAAACCCACATTAAAGGTTAAGAATGTTTTTTTTATTCTCCTGTAAAGCAACCTCGGAGACGGCTTTTGATATGACAGCAACAATTTTCTCATATAGTAAGACAGTAGACAATGTAAGGGCGAAGAGAAAGGCCAGAAACATCCTGTGCCATTTATATAAACTGAAGGGGTCGATATATTCAGAAGAATGAGGCTAAGGAGTCTGTAATTTCCCTTTCTGGTCAATTGTGTGGTCACTGTACATCGCTCAGTATTATCAGTCTTGGCCAGCTTGACAGTTTTCACACTCTACAAAGCCCTTGTTAGCAAAAATACATAATTCATCCTTCCAAAACAAATAACATTCACTGCTTTTTAGAGTCCATGCTCTCCATTGTTGTTAACATTCCTACCACTGTAGCCTCTCTGTACATGTCCTCTTAACAGATTTGTGATTGTTTGTGAGAGTCCTAGCCTGAGACGGTGAAGGTGAGGCATGTTGCTCTGACACGCAGCAAGAGCATGATGCTACACAGGCCGACACCTGACGTGGAGAAAAGGTCATCTGTTCGTCATGGATCAAACCAGAAAACGGGACCTCTCAAAACATAGGCCAAGCGAGGGCAGGAATAGACCAAATGGAGCCTTCAAAATGGCACTGACGGACATGTGGCTCAAACACACCCCCCTGTGAACTCTGGGTAGGGTGGGCGTCCTGCTGGCAGGTGTCCCTTCTGATTTCAGATGCTGGGTGACAGGCATGCACTTTGGTGGGGGAAGTCCAGGAAGGTCCCTTTAATGACATTATTACAGTCCACTCTTAAGCATTTACATTGTTCAGCACTGCATGAACCTGAATTTCACAAGGGTTAAAAATATATTAAAATTGGGCAGAAGCTGAACGTTTGACTATTATTGTAAATAATCCTAAATGTTGTGTGTTTAGAACTGATATACAAATCCAACGTAGGTATGTCTATCATGCCTAGAAGTTTTCCAGTGTAATGCAATGCATTTTATACTACATTCATATCACCTATAGTCACGCAATTACTGTTTAAATACAATATAATGCTGCACAACTTGGTTTTCAGACAGGAGGCTGAAAAATGACCTCCATATGGAGATGTGCAGGCAAGACATAAATCTCTGCTTTTCCTGTCTAGTTATTTTGTGTCTCTCTTGGTCAGTTATTGATTATGGTGTGGCTAAGATTGATTTTCACTCTCCCACCCTTTCTCACAATAAACATGGGAGACAATGGTCATGTTCTCTTTGTGTGCATGTGTAATGTGTTTGAGAGATTCGGACTCTGCGTAGGTATTAAAGAGTGCAAGCATTTGTCTAGTTTGTGCCTAAAGTAAGTTCAACATTTCACTTTTCAATTTTTATAGAATTTTAGAGAGTTTCAACAGTAAACATTTCCATTGTATAGATATTTGACTTACTCATTGTTCCCTTTCCAGACTCATTCTCCTAATGCAGGGATATCAATAACAGACCTTACTTTAGAGGAGTGTGATCTATGCTGCAGTAAATGTAAAAATCAAAGACGGTCTCATACAGCAATATAATGAATGATGTAGATGGGTAGCTAAACAAAGAGCATGGAATCTCTGCCTGCATCAAAACACTCATTCCAGTTATTGTGCATTTTATAAGACTTACAAACAGAAAAAGGTGCTGAAAATACATTTCATGTATATCAGTGTCAGATCCTGAGAAAACCTTTGATGGTTACGACAAGACGACAAGTATTTCAACTTGCCTTCTAAGAAGCTCTGTGTAACATTAGTGACATTGGGGAGTGGTGTGTGTGTGTGTGTGTGTGTGTGTGTGTGTTGGGGGGTGCAGTGGATGCAAACACACTGGGGCCAACTGCACAGCAGGCCCATAATAGCCAGTATCTATAAAATTATTTATTGGGCCCCTCATAATGATACTAACACAGTTATACACCCATGACTCATTTAAAGACCTAATCTCTTAGCACCATTCCTCACCAGTCCTCCTACAACAACATTACACAGCCTTCATGACTATTTAATGGTACACTGTCAGAAAAATGGGCACTGTCCAGGTACATGTTAGTGCCCAAGGCACACACAATGTAAATGAACCGTCTAAAGTACAACATGGTCCGTAATGCTGTGTATCTTAAATGGGATTGAAAGATACATCACATTCACAAAAAAATCTGTTTGTATGTTTTTGTACATCAGCATAAATCCATAAAGCATTCTACAGTAAAACAGTAGCTACTTGTTGTTGTCTAGGTAACCATAAACCTGTCATTAAACAGATTTACCAGATCCTTCAGCAGTTCAATCCATTTTCAGCCCCTTTAAAAGTAGCCTACTGTCACGGAGCAGACTAGAGATGAACTGAAACCTCGGTTAGACCAGTGTTGCGTGATGGATGAACCCAATCGCAGA
>JBBPCZ010000019.1:12866301-12883134 GCA_037974445.1 Brycinus macrolepidotus | reverse complement strand
GCCATGCAGTTTAAATACCCTGTGACGTGCGTCATTTCCGGAATCCCGTGCACGTCACGGTCTGGTGCGCGTGACACCTACAAGAGGCGATAAACAGACAAAGCACCCAGTTGTTTATTTGAAACTACACTGCTTAAATACACTATACGGACAAAAATATTGGGACACCTGATCATTACACCAACAGGCACTTTAATGACATTGTATTTAAATACATGGACTTCAAGATGGAGTTGGTTCCCTTTGCAGCTATATCACCTTCACTCTTCTTGGAAGGCTTTCCACAAGATTTTGGAGTGTTTCTGTGGAAATTTGTGCCTGTTCATTCTGTAGAGCATTTATGTTCCAGTTCATCCTAAAGGTGTTGGATGGTTTTGAGGTCAGGGCTCTGTGCGGGCCGGTCAAGTTCTTCCACACTGAACTCATCCAACCATGTCTTTATGGACTTGGGGCACAGTCATGCTGGAATAGAAAAGGGCTTTTTCCACATTGTGTCCACAAAGTTGGAAGCATATGGCGTTGTCCAAAATGTCTTGGTATGCTGAAGCTTCAAGATCGCCCTTCACTGGAAGTAGCCCAAACCCTGAATTAAGAAGTGCGTCCCAATACTTTTGTCCATATAGTGTATGAAACTATAAGAGGCGATAAACAGACAAGGCACCCAGTCGTTTATGTGAAACGACACTGTTTAAATATCAAAGCCCATTCCTCTACTGGGAGGGATGCTGTGAGAGGACGGCGAGGTGGGAGTGTCTCACACATGCACGTTCAAGGAGGTCTCAGCTGCAGACTTTTGAGTGACGTGTTCAATCTGAGGCGTGACTGACTGCCCTGCTGCTCGCTTGAACGTCTGGGAGGACGGACTCGGACTGTCTGAACAAAGACGCCCCATGCTTGTAACGCTGAACCTGCTGTAATGCTGCGTCTGCACAGTCTGTCGTGGCTGCAATAAGTGGCACGATTTGAGAGGACTGAGCCGTTTCGTGTTGTGCGTGTGTGTGTGTGTGAGTGAAGGACGCATGCAGTTAACATGGCCAGGAGGAAGCAGCACGCACCCCGACGCGCGGCAGGTAAGTCATCACCCCACTTCACGGACACGCGTGGGCTTCAGTTGGGTCATCTAAACGCACCAGGGTGGGGAGGTTGGGGGTCTCCTGTTTATCCTCTGTAAAAAAAAAAAAAAAAGTAGCTTCTTGTATTCTTTTCATCCTGATTAGTTTTCTCTTGAAGGTCCGTCAAATTCTGCAACCCTTATAAGTGGAGGCTCCAGGTTTTGTTTACTATACCAGCCGTGTTATTTCTCTCCTCCCTGACTTTTTCCACGTTTAGTGTAACGTTGTGCTCATTGTGCGTGGAAAATAATTCTCACCTGGGAGCTTTCTGCTTGGCTAAGCTAAAAAAAGCATGATCTAGCGCCTGTTTTTGGTCCTGTTCTTCGAAAAGTGCGTTTTTCAGACTAATTCAGGCATAATAAGCTCGTTAAAGTCGAATGGAGACAGATGTCAGACATTGTACTCGTCTGACAATAGAAAAAAAAAACTTGATTTATCTGCCTTCATAGAAATGAGAGTTTTTAAAGAGGAGCAGCTATTTTAGAAGTAACAGAGGAGTGCCAGTTTAAAGGAAATTGCTTTCTACAGTAGGTTTGTGTGTGTGTGTGTGTGTGTGTGTGTGTGTGTGTGTGGTGAGGGGGGGTTAATGGAGGGGTATGGCTTGCTCCGTTAGACTGGCCTGTCAGAACAGCTTTGTCTCATGCTGGATTTAATTGTTATCCCCGTGACAGCCTCATCCATCAAAGGCTTTAATGGTCAATCAGAGCGGGGCCATGTGAGTGCTCTCATTCTTTTCCCATACGCTTGCCGGGGCTTTTATTTCATCAGAATGCTTCACTGGGGTCTACACATTTTCGTGGATGTGGAATAGTAGTGGCAATGGGTTTTAAAAGTGGGACTGGAATTATATTTGATTTATTGCATTATTTTTTGTCGTAGTTCACTCTGAAGAAAGATACACATTACAGCTCGCATGTGGTTTTAGAGAGCCATCAGTTTTGCATGTGGTGTTGGATTTCAGAACGTATCTAATACTTCCAGATGAAGAGTTGAGGCTAAACAAGCTGTTTAGTAGGTATGTGTACTTAAGGCCATAATTTGTTCCCTGTCTCCCCGCTCCCCTCCCTTCCCTCTCCTTTACTTTCTCTGGGTGAGCCTCACAAAAAAGAAAAGTCATTTTGCCAGCTTCATTAGTACACACCTAATTAGCTGTAAACTTGATGGATTCCTGACAGCTGTAATGATTGGAAATGACAAGCTGTGTGCCCTGTCACCAAGTCAAATGAGATTTCTGGTGCTTTGATGTAATCAAGTTGATATTAGATGCTATTGCAGGCCTTTCCTATTGCTTTAACCTAATTCAGCACTTCAGGTGAAAAACGAGCTCTGGTTCCAGTCAGGAATGGAACAGTCCCAGTCCTTTACAATGAAAAAATAAATGACCTGAAACTACTTCTTCGTAAACATGTCAGTCATCTAATTCGTATTTTGAGTTTCTTGTAGACACCATATTTATTCTGAACAACTGTACTTTGTTCCAACCTGGTGATTTGGGTGGTGCTGTTTCAGTCAGAGTTGATTAACATGAGTTCATCAGACAAAACCACAAGGCTCTTGCAGGCCAGTCTAACCAAAACATTTCTCAGAAAGTCTAATCCAACTCCCACACCGGCTTTGGGCTAGATTCCAGGCCTTACTCTGTGTGTGTGTGTGTGTGTGTGTGTTGGTGAGGGGGTGGAGATCAGAGTCTGTCAGATCTGAGGTGTGGAGGAGGTCATCCGGACAGGCAGCCATCAGTCATGCGTGAATGACGCAGAGACTGCTTTTGATGATGGAGGTGATGAAAGGGAGCGAAGCTATAGAGGCCCACCATTTTGTAATCACACGGCATGTCAGCATAACCAGACGTGCCCATAATCATGGCCATCAGCTCCCACCCTGCTGGAGTACCATTCATTAATACCACAGCTCCGCTAATCCATCTTAAAGGGAAGATTAAAGTAGTAAACTTACACACTGAGGAACATGCATATGTACACAGACATGAGCACTACATGGTTGTGTCCGGCCAAAGGATTTTGCACGTGTCAATGTTTTACTTGTAAAGACGCAGGAGGAGGTCAACATTTTTAATTCTTACTCATAACATAATGGATGTTCCACCACCACATTCCTGCGGGGTTGAGTGATGTGCTGTATGAGTGCTTCATACTGCATCTGTAATAAACTTCCTTAATGATCTGGCCTCCCACAGCCATTGACATATGCCTTTTGAGCTCCATCTCACAAGCCTAACCCATGCCATGAGGACTCGGATCATGGTCAGAGTGCCAAACTGCAGGCAGAGGAAAGGTGAACAAACTCCATGTACCTTCACTCACTCTTCAGATGCTCAGATATAAACCTGAAAAATTCAGAACAGTGGAAAAAGTGCTTTTACATATCTGTTCTGTTATCATAACTTAAATGCTTACTTATCTTCTGTATTATCTTCATTTTACAAGTTTTTTTTTTCTAAAAACATTGTTTTTCTACATTTTTTTTAATTTGATCTTTCTCCTTGCACTGTCTGGAGTTTTATGCAGAAGCTGGGCACCACTCATCAGATATATATAAATATATTTTACATTTTCTAAGTGAAAATAAGTGCACATGCTCTACGGAGAACAAATGTCTGCACATATTTATTAACTATTACTGTTTATTTGCTGAATTCAACAATATTAAAAAAATTTTTTAATTACTTGTCCCATAAATTTACACTGACGTACATTAAAGTTTTCCTCGTCCCTTAAAGTTAGAGATTACTTACTTTAGATTTTAAGAGTGAGTTTTTTGTGGGTTTTATTTTTTTTTTTAAACGATGGCTATGATATTAAAATACATTGATTGCATCAATTCAAGTAGTAGCCTACATTGTACTGATTGATTCTGTAATGAACTCACCAATCTTGTCTAACTGTGTAATCGAATTCGGGGCAAAGCAATACTCATTGTCTGAATGTTCATAGACAGCCTTCTGAATGTCATGCAGTTACACAAAAGTTTCACCATTATGGCGGCAGACTGAGATTGACATCTCTTCACTGTAATGACAATGAAGACCTCAATCTTCTTTCTGGAAAAGAGGAATGCACCTCCTTTCTCCAGAGAGGTGCTTTTTTGTCTGTGCTCCATTTTTAGGAAAGTGAGTCAGTGTATCCCTCAGGGGTCCAGAAACCAAACCCTGGTGGAGAAGATCAGCACCATGCCAAACCGTCAATTACCCTTTCAGCAGAGTCGTTAATCATGTCTCCACCCTGCACTTCTGACACTCTGACACTTGTCATCTATCACACACACTTTCCCAGACACACACAGGGCGGAGAGAAAGAAGTGCTGTGCTGGGGAGACACAACAGGACATTTTGGAGGGAGAGAGAGAGATAGACAATGTGCAGGATGATAGAGGTGATACTGAGTAGGGGCTATAGGTAGAGTGGAGTGTTGAGGAAAGTGAAAACAGTTGTGAAAATGAGAAGAGAGCTTTGTAAGTTGTGCTGCTGAGAGATTTAGGGCCTTGCTGGAAGAAAGCTCTTGATTAATTGGAGAAAGAGATGTATTACATGTTGAGAGAATGAGAGAGCAAGTGTGTTCTAATTTAAGGTAATGCAGTCACATGCACGTTATTGCTGTCACAACAAAACCTTGGATCTGCAAAACGGTAACTTTGAGAAGGAAGGAAACCAAACATTAAACCAAGTCAGTTTAATGTACATTAATGTAATGGCTTTTATTCCAAGTAATTTTGGGCCATTTCTACTGGGCCAAGTTGAGTTTTTGATGTAATGCCAACAATGATGCAGTTCACCAGAGCTTCGCTACCGAGTGCAGTGGTTCTCCGAGAGTGCAGTTTGTGGCCTGGACCACACATTAGAATTAATATCCTTTTGTAGACGGTGGTGTGTGCAGCTGCTCTTGAGATTATTCTGAGCGTGTGTATGCGTATGTGTTTGCACGCTCATATATGCATTTGTTCATGCCTGCACATTCCTGCCCGAGCTCAGAGTGACATGCATCACTCAAGCTTGGCTGCCCTCAGAATGAACCCCACTGTGCTCTCCCACAGCTCTGTGATAGATGCTCCTCTAAAGAAAGAGATTAATGATAGGTAGGAGGCTTGCAGGACCATTCATCACAGTGAATATTATTTAGACAGGCCATGTAAGCCTGTAACCTGAGAGTCAGAGAGGCAGAGACTAAGCTTTGGATGTGTGCTCTGTGATGGATGGCCTTGCTTTCTTTCCGTTAGTTAGTAGACACCAGCTGTCTAGTGGGTGGTCATCGCGGGATCGTTGCGGGACCCCAGTATTTTACCCTAAACTAACTACTCTGCCTGTGTGTCAGTGTGTGAAATCAATTGCAAGCTGCTAAGAGCTCATTAAGGGAGTGTAACTTGGGGCCAAAGCGCTGCTTGAAAGGAGGAGTGTGGAGAGAGAGAGAGAGAGAGAGAGGCTGTTGTGTTTTTATGTTAATTTTTCCACTCCCCACCTCTCACCTTTTCCCTCTAGAGGGGAATTATGATTGAAATCCATCTTGCGGAACTCTTTGTTGGTAGGCCATCATCTTAGCAGCTGCTGGCTTTGACTCCTACAGAATCGCTGCCAGTCACTCTTGGCAGCTGAGGCACATCACACATACCATTGTCAAGGGGAAAACAGAATCAAAGGCATGCAGAGTGATAATTAGAGAGATATGTCCCCTGAAAGTGCGTTTTGGGTCAGGTAGAATTTCAGTAGAGATATTATTTTGTCTTTTTGTATTTACCGTAACTGGTCAGGTTGGTTTACTGAGAAGTAAAGAGAAGAGATGTCTACCTTCAATAGAATTTCTCCTTTTTTTTTAAATGAGGTTATAGTACATTTACACCTTGATTACAATTAAATTTCTCCAGACACTAGCAAACCAGGACAGTATGTGTTTTGGCACATTCTTTTTTCCACTCTAATCTTATTTTTACTGGAGCTGTAGCAAAGATCATTATGACTGTGAAAAGCATCATTAGGAAGTATGGTCCTACAATAAGAATTTGTATGTGTTGTATTTTTTACACAACATACTGAGTGGGACTCAGACATACCTGTCATCCAGTGATAACACAAAAGAATGATCAGCATCGTAATGGCTTGATATTTTTCTTGGAAAAATGGCTCTATTAGCATTGCCTCAGGCACACACAATTTTCCAAATCACCTGGATCACTCATTCTGAGCCTTTGAACACATCATACCAGACAGAAAAATTCTGTCACCTTTGGAAAATAGCCTTGGGAAAAGTGTCCAGTAGTTAATCTTAGTTCTGATCTGTAGTAGTTCTCTACTGTATTTGTAAGATATTGTCTTAAGTTTATTACACTAGGCATGCAGTGGGAAAGATCTCATATAATTTCTTTGTGTTTGGGTTTATTATAAAACCTTATCTGTTACAAATGCACATAATCCACCACTTCTGCAGACCACCGTCTTAAGAGGGTGGTAAGTAGCGGTGATATCCTTGTCAGTGCTTTGAGAGCACCAGTGCAATTTTATAACTACTGTTAAATGTGTTCTGCTTCTTCATTATACTTTTGAAGAGGATAGCCTTTTAGTCAGACACACAATAATTAGGCTTAACCAAATTCTTATGTGTACGATGCTTTCAGAAATGTTATGGGGGCTAATGACTTGGCAAGTGGAGCTAGACATAATAGTTACATAAATCAAAAGATGTGGATGCCTGTTAATTTTCCCTCTGGCTTTTTTTTTTCAGAGCTCAAAGCACACGTCACATTTTATTAAGTAAATAAATTACCTTGGTTGTCAGTCAGGCCTGTGAGGAATAATTGGTTATGGTAGTTGCCTTGTGAGATGGATTATAATTCATTTGAGGTTGCATTTGTGCTAAGCTTGTTTTATGATTTTAACAGACCCTTACTTCATCTGCATGGCTCAGGCTGGGTCCAGACTCATAAATCTACAACACAAGAGTTTCCATGAATGGAACGGATTAGAATGTTTATCATTAGGCTTCTATCTCAATGTATATCTCCCCCTTTAGGTTGATGCTGTTTTTGTACTTTATTACAGCAATTTTATTTTCCTTCAAAAATGAAACATTTTCTGTTTAGAGTCCTCTATGTGTCACCATAATTGTCTCTGGGATATGAGCAGGCAGGAAAATGATCATGTCATTGTATTTACACCTGGTTCACCCTTTTTACAAGCTGCTTAGGAATCCATGCCAAACCAGGCAGTTCAAATGACATTCTTTGATCAAGGCTGTCAGGAATGATCAGAGGAGATTGGCAGGTAATGGATACCTAGTGACAATCCAAATCTAGAGGGGGAATAAGACTGGCCTGCACCTGCCAGTTATCCTTTAAAGCCCCAGCCCTGCAGGCATCCTGGCTGACATCTAGTGAGAGGCTAAATGAGAGAAGCGCAGCCTCATAAGATTGTGTATTATCATTTGAAATGAGAGCTATTTGTGCTTTAACACTCCCTGTCCTGTTAGATCTCGTGTGCACAATCAGAGCAAGAAAGAGAAGAGGGACTGTGTGGGTGCTTTGACGCATTTGAATTGCCTCTGCATTAGGACCAAAATATCTGACAAATCTAACACTTTCCATTAGAAAACCACCTGACATGAGCAACTTCACCAAAGCTTTGCACGCAAACAAGAATGAATAGAGGGGAACGGAGAAGGGCAAGTTTGGTGTGGCTTTCAAAGGAGCGTTTGTCCCACTTACAGAGTGAGAGTGACAGTGTCGAACTAGTAGGGGACAGGCTGTCAAGAAGGGGGATCGTCAGTCCTAGGGGACGGTTGGTGGATGGGTGCTTCTGAGTTGAGGGCAGCTGGCAGCAAGAGGGGCGACTGTGTCCCCTTGAATCTGTCATCTGGAGGTGCTCCGCCAGACACCTTTCTCCCCACACGTCACCTGTCCAAGGTGAATTGTCGTCAGAAGGGATGCGAAGTGACAGCCGGCTTATGCATTGGCGTCCTGTGTCTTTCCTCGTAACCTCTCAATGTATCTGTCCTTTTCTTTTCCCTTCTCATCTATTCTCTTGTGCACAGGTGTGTGTTGGGATGTTGACATGTGGAAGTATGGACCAATTGGTAGCAGCTGCCTGCTTTTCACAAACAATATCATGCATTTCATCCTTTTAGCTCTCTGATAACCAAGTTTGCAGTAATGTTAAATGTCATGTTGACTTTTTTAATAAGCTTGAATAAAACTTTGCATAGTTTGAGGAGAACGTGCAGACTTTCTGTGAACTATTCAGAGACTGACCTGGAACAGCTAGAAAACAGGGGTATGAAATGTTGAAAATAGTCTGTACCAGTATTTAATAACCTTGACAGCTTGACACCTTTAGCCACATTCTTGGCAGTATATTTAATAGAAAATGGGCTTTATCCAAGCAGCCCAGCACAATTCAAAATGCATGAGTTAATATTTTGTATATGTATTTTAATTTTTTTTATGTATAGTATATGTATTTGTATATGTTTTAATTGTGTTTATTTTCATTGTTTTAATTATATCTCGTGTGCTTTAAAACATAAGTCATATGCTTTGTGCTTCAGATATAAACCAGACCAAAATGAACTATAGCAGGTTGGGAAGACATTCATTTAACATATAGTACCTGATATTTGAAAATGTCATGTTCTAGGCAGTCAAAATCTCAAATATTTTTCATATTTGTTGATGATCTTCTTAAAAAGCAAACAATTTATTCTTACATAATTGTTACACCAAACATATTAGTACCTAGACTGGAAAATATTTACTAGATGTGGAAAATTAATGAGAGTGAGGCAAAAAATAAATAAATTTTTGGTACTGTATGTACCAAAAAGAGTTATTTGTATGATGAATCTTTTTTTTTTTTTTTAAGTTTAAAGAATCTGCACATAATATACATATTTTGGTAGAACCCTTAAGATGATAAAGAATCTTCAGATAATGTAAATGTTCTCTATACAAAGTTCTTCACACTAACATACCTCATTTACAGTTCTTGAGAGAACTACAGTGGTACTTCTGTTGCATCACTTAAAGAACCCTTTGTGGCATCTTTTTGAAAAAGTTTAGATTTGAAAGAAAACATCCAACTATTTTAACAATAATTATACAGAGTTTCTCAGTCCTGGTCCTGGAGACCACAACCTTGAATGTAGGCTTCCCAGCTCTAATACAATGAGTTCAGCTTAGGATGGGCTTGTTAATCAGTTCATTAGTTGCACCAGGGGTGGTAAGAGCAGGGGAAACTCGAAAATGTCAATTTCCATTTCAAAATGTCCATTTCAGTAATATTCCAGGGCCAGGATTGAGAACCACTTATTAGACACCTTATTGAGAGTGACAAGTGAGTATTAAAAGATGAGCAATGTCAATAAAAGCATGTGACAATTTTGAATAATTTCTCACATGTTGGTACAGATCAAGTCATGTAGTAAATTAAATGATGCAGCCAGCATAGATACTCAGGATACATAGCAATTCAGGTAAGAAAAGAGGTGTTCCTGATGTGATTGGTGATTTTGCAGTATGAAAAATCTTGTCAATGAAACAGTAATAATCGAATTGAAGGGGTCTGAAAGTTAGGTGAAGTAGCACAGTGGGAAGCCATTTCTGGTCAGCATTTGCATGATCACAGGTTTGAAATGACTTGAAATGACGGATAGTTTAGTTGCATGTTATGTCCTAGCTGATCTACTTTATTCTGCCAGGCTCTCTAGTAGTGATTCAAATATTCTTATTAAAATATAAAATTATGCTTCTGAGGACTTAACTGGTCTTTTTTTCTTCCTAGCTTATGATTCAGAAGATGTTAAGGAGCCTGACATACAAAATGAAGTAATGGAAAGACAACACTCAGAAACTAGAGGGACGCCATTGACCAACTGTGATTACTACAAAAAGAAATGTCTCTTCGAAAATTCCAAGGATGAACAGTGCAATTCTTCTGCTCAGTTTTCAAAGAATCAAAGTGAATCACACATTCTTGCGTCTGATAAACCCATTTCAAATGTCAAAAGCCTTTCAATCAAAACCAAGGAAGAATCTATGAAAGACAGTCTTAATGTTGGATCTGAAAAATCAGTGTGTGGTTCAGATAGTCTGGAACAGATAAAGGCCATTTATAAAAGTTTTCTCTCCAACTCCTATTGGTCCTCACTGAGTCTCAGTCCTTCTCAACCATGTACAGAGAAAACATCTGAGACTAGCAGCAGCAGCAGCAGCAACAGCAGCCCTGGAGCTGGGTGCTTTGACTGGCACCAGTCTGCAATTGCAAAAACCTTACAACAGGTTTCTGACAAACAACTTCATCCAGCAGTGGAGCCAAGTCTTTTTAGCACTGTTCAGCTCTACCGCCAAAGTGCTAGAATTTATGGGTCTATTTTCACTGGTGCAAGCAAGTTCCATTGCAAAAGCTGTAGTGCGTCTTACGACACACTGGTTGATCTTACAGTTCACATGAATGACTCTGGACACTATCGAGATGACAACATTGAAAAGGCTGGAAAAGGTGCCAAGACCTGGTCCAAGCCACGTAAACGTTCTTTATTGGAAATGGAGGGAAAGGAGGATGCCCAGAAGGTCCTACGTTGTATGTACTGTGGGCATTCTTTTGAGTCCTTGCAAGACCTCAGTGTGCACATGATCAAGACCAAACACTACCAGAAAGTGCCTCTGAAAGATACTGGAATGACCATTGGTAGTAAAGTTCTGCCTTCTATCAAAAAAAGAGTACCTGTGGAATTAGACATGGCTAAACTGACTACTGCGGAACAGAAAAGGTCTTCTAAAGGGACTCAGGTAAATGATGATCTTCTCAACTTTTCTGATATTGTGAAGAAGGATGATCACCCAGACCAAAATGGCATGCGTGGTACTATTCAACTAAAATCTCAGATCTTGAGATGTATGGAGTGCGGGAGTTCCTATGAATCTTTACAACAGTTAACTGCCCACATTATGCTAACTGGTCACTTTGTTAGAGCCAGCAACTCCCTTCGAAAAACAGACGAATGCCTTTCAGAACAAGTACTCTTTCCTGTTAAAATGAGTGATGAAAAGACCCAAACAGAGATTCGAATTCCATCTACATCGTCACCAGCTGGAAACACTGAATCCTCACCTACCACTTCTCCCGCTCAGAACATTATTAAAGATGAAAGTCAAGGGAAGATCTTGCTGGAAGAAAGAATTAGCAAAGAGCCAATAATGGAGAAAGATGCAGATGAGAGATATAATTTATCTTCAAGATTTGATTATCTTACTGAGGACGATCTGAAAGAGAGTCCAAAAGTGAACCTTGATATCCTCAAGTCACTGGAGAATACTGTTACTTCTGCCATCAACAAAGCACAGAAGGGAACACCAAGCTGGGGAGGATACCCAAGCATTCATGCTGCTTATCAGTTACAGAGTAACACAAGGCTTTCTTTTTATAATATGGGGCGTGTTTCCTCCATAAAACAACTGGTGCCAGACATGGAAGCTCAGTCAGCAGACAAAAGCCAAATAATGATGTCTCCAGACCCCCCACAGAGACCTCCTTCACCCACAGTGAACCTGCATGCAATGGAGGAGTTGGTGAGGAAAGTAACAGATAGGGTTGTTAAGGAACAGGGGAAAAACACTGATGAGCAAGTTTCTTCAGAAAGGCGTTTCATAACCTCCCCCTCTAGAAATACAGACAGGAACTCATCATCCAGTTCTCCAGTAGTTGAGACTAGTGAAACACTAGGGAACTCAGATAGCAAGGTTGTTGACCCTGGGAATATCACAGATGAGAGTCGTCCATTAACATGTATAGAAGGCTTTGCACAGTCCCCTGTGTCTTCTTTATCATTATGTGAAGATAGCACCGTAATAACTAGTCACCCTGAGCCAAAACAACCCTCTATTAGTCCTCTAAATGCTCTTCAGTCAGTAATGAACCTTCATCTCGGTAAAGCAGCCAAACCTGTGAAATCAGTCCAGGACCCTATGAGTATGCTTCTCAAGATGAGCAACACCATGGCAGAGAGGGCTGCAGTAGCGGCACCACCAACATCGACCTCAAAAATGGAGCCATTGAAATTAGATTTTCAACAGATTGACAAAGACCAACCAATAGATTTATCAAAAGGGAAAAGAAGGCAATGTCTAGCAACTGCTTCTCTCTCAGAGAAAGTGTTAAGCTCTTCAGAACCTGGTATGACCAGGACTGATTTATCACATGTAATATGCACTCCAGTCAGCCCAGTGCATGAGAGTGCCCTCTCAGACATATCGGACATGCTACGAAACTTGTCCGACACTCATGTCCTGAAGAATCCGACGCCTTTCCGTAAAGTAGAACGGTCTGAGATCGAAGGTGCACACACCCCAGATGAGGGAGAAGATGCATCCATGGTGCACAAACGCAAGGGCAGGCAGTCACACTGGAATCCCCAACACTTGCTGATTCTGCAAGCCCAGTTCACATCCTGCCTCAGACAGACGGCTGACGGGAAGTATGTCATATCGGACTTGAGCCCTCAAGAAAGGATGCTCATTTCACGTGTTACAGGTCTTTCTATGACAACCATCAGCCACTGGCTGGCCAACGTGAAATATCAGCTGAGGCGAACAGGTAGGACCAAGTTTCTGAAAAACGTTGACTCTGGTCACCCAGTTTTTTTCTGTAGCGAATGTGCCATACAAATCCAAACCCGTTCAACATACCTCTGTCACCTCGAGTCACATCTTGGCTTTAGAATGCGGGACTTGGCAACCTTTTCTTGTGAGAACCTCGACAAGAAGATTCCAAGGCATTCAAAGGCATTCAAAGGACCTTTCGTGCCTCCCCTCTCGCCTGCTGCAGGTCCGGAGCATTTGTACCCAGTATAATCACTGTAATATTGGTCCTAAATCTCACAACAGACGTAGCATGACCGAATGCATCACATTAAAGAAAGAAGTTGTTTATAAAAGCTGAAATACATGAAATGGGATCTGTGTTGTTTGTACAAAATGTGTATTGTAGTTTGACAAAAAAAAAAACACTACGAGAAAGAGCTATGTTATCATAATGTGCAAAATAAATCATATTCTTTTGGAATGAATTCCATCTCACAAGATATGTTTATGATAAAAGAGGCATAATCCAGCTTCTAAGATAAATTGTGTGATGGTAGATAATGTATGAAATAGAGGGAAAACACTGTTGTAAAATATCTCTTTTGTTCTTTTTGATAGAGATTACGTAGGTAAAAGTATGTACATTTGTGGCTGCAATGACTGTACAAGTATGTACAGAGCTACTTTCATAATTTACAAAATCATATATTTATTTATTTTAAAATATTTTTGGCAGTTGTTTAATTCATATTATTTGAGTTTGTTACTGCATGATTGTTTGCAGCATTTTGTAATTTAAGGAAAGCCACCATGCCATGACATTTTGCATATAACAGGTTTAAAGTATTTGCATTTTTGCAACATCCCACCATCTGTTATTGGTGGTTATTGTAAGCTTATTAAACAGTTCACTGGTGTGTATCTCTACCTGTATCTAAATTATTGAATTTAATTCAGTAATTCCTAAAGCAAACCTTTCACTGTTCTTTATTATTATTTAAATATGATTTCATTGAATGTACATCCACAAAATAACATAGCATGACATTAATATTCACTACATTGTACAATGTAAAAATTGTTACATTTTAATAAAATTTGCAATAATAAACTTTTTTGATTGAACATTATATGTCTTTCTTCCTGATGCCATATTTATAAAATGTCTGATGTCATACTAACAAATTGGATCAATTTTTTATTAATCATGGATTTTACATATAATGTCATGGTTTACACCTAGAAATAATCTGCTTCACTGATTTTTACTAAGGCAGCTTAAGTGACTGTTGCAAGTATTGTGATATTATTATGAGTTGATTTCCTAACATCAGTATTCATTGAATTATGTAAAGCAGTAACTATATATAATTAATAATAATAATAATAGTTACTATAGCCAAATAATTCAATATCTGCAATTTGATGCAGTTCTTAATACTGTGGGTCTACCATTTACATCGTGAAGCCTTGTGCTTTTTTTGTTGTGGCATTTGAAAGTTAATCCATTGGTTCTAGTAATGCTCCAGTGACGATAAAATGACTGTGGGAATGAGAGAGAAGTGCTCTCTGTCAATGTCCCATCAGCCTTTGTCACCGCTCTAATGAATATCATCTAAATTGCTTTGTATTTTTGAGGAGTTTGGATGTCAATCTAATCTCAGAGCGTACACTGACGACAGGAGCTCCGACTAATGAGAAGGGAGCGGGCTTTATCAGCGTGATGAGCTTCACTCTGATCAGACAAGTTTCAACAAGAATTCTGACAGAAAAGCCTGCCAAGAAGTTCAAGCTGTAAGGAATGATTGAATCAGAAATAATACGGAAAACAATGTCACGTACATATAGAATATCGCTCTGTTGTCATTTCCTTTCACGATGAAGTGCAGCAAAATATCATGCATCTGAAAAATTGATGCGTCTGAGTTATATTAAGGGCATCCACCCTGTGCGTGTGCACCTACATGAATACTACACTGTTTTTGTGGATCAAATTCTACATAGCACAAAGTATCATTTCATTAAGCATATCCGTATTAAAGACATCTCCGCACACTGACAGCTGACAACCACATGTTAAAACACAACACAAAAAAGAACTTCCATGCCTAGTCCATGTCCTGTGATTTTATGTTTGCTTCACATTGCTCATAATCATTGCGTGATTTTTTTTTTCCTTTTTAATGGACAAAATCAATGGAATGAATCATTGTCGGAGTTTCCATTTCACTTCAGCTTCTTAGAAACCATGCCCACCCTCTCCTTAGATGTCAGTTCTCATTTTGGCTAGTGTCGAAATGACATGACAGCCTATGACAGCTCCGGAGGAGTCATAGGACAGAGAGGAGGTGGCTGTACTGCCCACTGTCTGACTGCCCACTGAGTCCAGATTGAGTCCACTGTGACTGAGTTACTCTCAAACTCTTCAAGGATAGGGTTTGCTCATCCTCAAGGAACATCCAAGTTACTCTGAAGGAACTTTATAAATAATTTACACATAGTCTGGTGAACAAATGTATGTAGCCCAGAGCACAGTGAGCTAGCTGAAATATTATTAAGGTCTGTGGAGTAAAGTACAAATTCATCCTCAAGGATTCCCATCATGATGTCCTAGTGTTATGAGTAGGAAAGGCGAGATTAATTTTATAGCACATTTCATACCCGAAGTCATAAATAAGATAAAATAAAATCAGCAGAAAAACAAAAGAATGACAAGACTAATTAGATAAGTCATTAAAAAGAGGTGCATTAGAAGAGACAACCTAGCTATTTTAACAATTAAAAAGAAGTGCAAAGACTTGCCAGTTTGTAGGGGTGACACCACTGCCCTCCATGCAGCTCATTGGAGTTCGATACCACAGTCAGACAAGCACACTGTGCCGTCCCAGTAAAAGTCCTTGGGCAAAACTTCCATTGCAAAACTCAATTGCATGAAGGAGGCCTTGTCTTCTAAATATGCTTTAAACCAACTGAAGACAGTTCCGGACAGTCCTACCTAACTTTCCAGTCAGTCCAAGAACATTTTGTCATTGTTGTGACAAAATCTTCTTTTTTTCTTGTTTTTTTATGTAATTTGAAAACTCCAACTGGTGCTAAAAATGTTAAAAAGTCCAAATTTTCGTGGAACAAAATTTTTTTTTGCATTACCTTCCATCATGTTTGTTTTTTTTCGTCTCCTGTAAACTGATTGTTTAGGAAATATAAAATTCTGATTTTTTGTTCTACAGTGTTCTTCAAACGGAGCACTAAGATCAGGCACTGGCACCGGTGTTTTCAAGAGTCTGTGTTCAGATGATTATCATTTAGACATGGTCCTCGAATTGGTCTACAGGGACCCCCAGGCAGTCCACATTTTTGCTCTAACCCCACTTATAGGGACAACACATAGTAATGGAGTCAAAATGTAACCTGGGGGTCCCAGGACCGGTCTGAGAGCAGCTAATTTAGAACATTTAAAACTGCTGTCTCCATGCCATGATGAGGCCAATAGTCTAAATGAAAATTTACGTAACAGCCTTATATTGGCTGTAGACATCTTTCTCATTTAGATATTTTTAAGCATGATGTAGCTGCATTTCTTTATTGAATAAGCTTATAATAATGGGCAGATGAAAAAAAAACAGCACAAAAAGGCGAAAAATACAAAGCAGGGACAACAGGGAATACTTTCATGCAGCCGAGTTCCAATTCATTGTCATTGCCCTGGACAGCTGTCAGGAAGATTCTAGCCTGATATCTGACAGATTTGCTAAAGACACTCATTTCAGGGCACAGCTCGATGTATCACTAATTTAATGCTTGATGACATGGCCAATTACAGTGAGCTACATGCTCAAATAGCATGTCAAAATCTGTGTATCAATCTATTAAATCCTGCCCTCCAAGACATGAAGTAGTAGCTTAAGCAACATTTCCAACTCTGGAAAATCCTGACTGCAATTTCTGTTTTCTTCTGGCTTTTAAAGCACTTTTAAAGCAAAAGACACCTTCTCTGTGGGTGTAACATGTATGACTCCTGACAGGCGTGGAATGTTCAAACCTGGGCCACCTTTGCATGTAGATTGAACTTAACACTATTTTCACACATCAACACACACTCTCTCTCTTACTCTCTCTCTCTCTCTCTCTCTCTCTCTCTATATATATA
>JBBPCZ010000019.1:12833131-12847636 GCA_037974445.1 Brycinus macrolepidotus | reverse complement strand
GACCATACCATATGTCTTAGCAATGATTACTTCGTAGGGGGAATATATGGTGTAATGCTACTACAAAATGAAAAGGTGCCAGAAATGTATTTTTTCAAGATCAAATTTAGTTACAGTTCAGAATGTGCCAGGTGTAATTTATACATTCTAGTGTTAATGGCTACAGCAGCTTGGTAAAGAGGTGGGGTGTTTTACTGAGTGCAAACACTGAAAACTGTAAATTGAACTTTATCTCCCTCTAGTGACTGCAACTCATCAATACAGCTGTATTGCAGACAAAAGAAACCAAAAAGCCAAGCTTTCTCCAACTGTGTGCGTGTGACAGAAAATGTAATAAGGTAGGAACACAGTCAACATTATGCTTGATCAAGAGAACTTATGTTTCTTATTCTATTTTACAAGCTTTGTAAGAAAGTAGCCCTGCGGTGGGCTGGCGCACCGCCCAGGGCGAGTCCCTGCCTCGCGTCCGTAGACCCCGGGATAGGCTCCGGGTACTGAGTGTGAACAATGTGAAATTCTTTCTCAGCATTTAACCCATTCACCAAGTGAAGCGATGGGCAGCCAGTGACAGGGCACCCGGGGAGCAGTGTGTGGGGATGGTACCTTGCTCAAGGGTACCTCAGTGGTGCCACTAGCAGCCTCAGGATTCAAACCCACAGCCTTCTGATCACAGAGGCAACTTCCTAACTACCCCTAGTCCATCTGCCACCCCAAATTAATTATACTCCGGCAATAAAAGCAGCTTGTACTGAGCTCAGTCAACACAACAGAAGACTTTTATAGGCAAAAGCATTTATTCTTCTTTTTTCCAGTCAACAACATTTGTAGGCAGTAACAAAAGCTGGTCTACATTCAAAAACTGGAAATCAAATAAAACATTTAGAAAATAAGCTCAACAGAAAGCATAACGAAGTCAAAGCACACTTTCTTGCAGAGTGGAAAAGCTTGCATAAGGTAGAAAATATTAAACATCTCGACAACGAGGCATGTCATCACAGCAGCTAGTGAGTCACTAAGACAATGACCTCTTCAAAGAACAGCCATGTGTGTAGTGTGGAGCCACGATATTTCTAATGCTACCATTTTACATCCATGTTGATCATTTAGGTGGTCTAGAGGAACACAAGGCAAAGGCAAAGAGTACTTGAATGTTGAATGTGGCCCTGCTGCTGCTAAAAAGTGCCAGAGCAATGTAGCAGAGAAAGCCCACACCAGGGCAACACCTCCCACTGCCATGATTCTTGTAAGACAAAAGAAAGTGTATGTTCAGCAGATGCATAGCACACAGAGCACATTCAGTAAAAACAGACTGGACTGGCTCAAGGAAGACAGTATAGTACAGCAGCACAAAGAGAGTAGACAGGGCAAGACAGCAGTGTACAGCAAAAGTCTAGCCCACAATGTTACAGTCATACAAAAAGACATTAAAAAAGGGACCAGTCATTCTTGGAGAGTGGCTCCGTCACTTCAGCTGCAACCGTGCAGCTTTGAACTTTGACACCCTCTTGGGTGGCTCCTGGAGCACTTCTGAGCCCACCTCCTCCTGCTTTCTTTCAGGGATTGTGGGGAGGGCAGGAGGGGCGATGGTCAGGTGAGGGATAGATGAGGGCAGTGGATCCTTTTCAACCACTGTGCCTGAAAACGCCTAAAAAATAAAGCATTACAGTGAGCCAAAAATAAACACATGAAAATGCATGCACTGATGTATTCTAAGACCCCTTCATGACTGTCTGGAAGATGCAAATTCAGTTAAAGTACAGGAGAAACCTGTACGGGACAACATTACAGTTTTCCCCTCTACTACTTTAGCTCAGTCTCTGTTGAAATGGTCAAATCTTCAAGTACAATCAGCATATCACAGAACACTTCATTTCACCAGTAAAAGGCCATACTCAAAGTGTTTTGAATCCAACAATGAATGCAATAAATGTCATCAAAATGATAAAGAATGTAAAGAATCATAGTGACAAGGCAATTCTGAAATGAAAGTTCATCTTTTCCCCCGTTTTTCATTGTGATACTTGCTCACCATACAGTAAGGCTGAGATTTCTCTGTAGCCAGCTGACTACAGTACTATCACTGTCAAACATAATGCCACACTCATTTCAACAAAAAATACTTCACAGTGTAGTTTCTACAGTAACAAATGAGCAAATAATTCAACAACAATATTAGAGATGGCACAATGCCACTTATTTCTGATTCTGATACTGAAACTAAGTAACCAGCAGGTACTGATAACCATTAAACATGTTTTTCTTAAAACCACTAAGCCTTAGAATTTATTTTTAACTGAAGCATTTCACTTGAGATGATCATCTAAACATAGGCTGTAATGCTCAGACTTTCCAAACACTAACCTAAAGGAATAATACAGTTAACATGACAGCACAAAATGTGTGTGCTGTATCAAGTTAGATTTGTTACAGAACTGCATCAGATTTATTCTTTTCCCCTCCTCCAATATCTTATTCAGTATTTCCCACCCCAAAATATCTGATCCAGCATTCCCAGCTGAATGAATTAATACTACTGTACGTAGTATTTACAAAAATATAATCAGTTTCAACATCAGTATACTCTATTGCACTGAAGTAAACCCATTTGACTAAAAACATTTAAGAAAACTTCAGATAAATGCAATGCAAAGCAGCATCCTTAGTGTTCAGTTAATAACTTCAGTATTAAAACACAGGTATTAAAATACCTCAAAACGTCCATTGGGGTAAAGGCTGATGCTCGTTGGGCTATCCTCTTCCATAATCCCGTCGCTGGCGTCACTGTGGGTGGCTTCGTCATGGCTGAGTGTGCGTCCAAAAAAGGCACGCCGTTCTTCAAAATCCGCTGTGCTGCTCTCGCTGGTGTCACTGCAGACGCTGTTCTCACGACTGCGCGACTTCAGAATGGATTTCCTTGGGACGGGCTCGCCATTAACCACATCCACAAATACCCTGCAAACACACAATACATACACAAACCAAACTTAAGAGACATTCATCTTCAACAACACTAAACAAAACTCTTTTGCAAAAACTCACTAAACAGAAGGATAAACTGCTAACGGTTAGCTTTCCACACTCAACCTTTAGACTAGGTTCAGATTGAAAATCTGGATCAAAGTTAGGCAAACCAGAGCTGATAATGTCTGTTCTAAGGAATCAGAATTATTGTACTAGCCAAGTGCATTACTACTATTGCATGTGCTAGAAATTTGTCTTTGTGAAACTGGTAAAGTAAAGTGGTGCTTACAAATATAGATGAATAACACAGAATACAGAGCATGTACAGCGATGATAAAAACTGATCAGGTGGGATATGTGTAATGTAAAATGTACTCAGAAGTATTAGTAGGTTACTACCTGTAGATATCAGCAGGAGTTGCAATCTTGTGATGCTCATGTACCGAGTGGCCGTTGCTTTTGCCGTTCTTCTTTTTCCGCTTCCCTTGTTGTTTTTGCTCTTTCCTTTCACTGAACTTCAGAGTGGTGTTTTTTCCTGTGTTTATTCTCACCTGAGAAAGGACAGACATACCTTTCCAATATACTTTTAAGCAGTGAGCTCCAAGTTACCTGGGGTTTGAGCTGAAATAAACCTGTGGTTTGCTTAAAAAAAAGACTTTTTTTTTTTTAAGAGTTGTAAAGACTTCTTACTTTTTTGGGCTCAACTGTGTGAGTGAAGTATATAGTTGGCAGACTGCTGCCTTCCTCTTCTTCTTCATCTTCCTTAACCTCATCAAGTTGTGGCCTGGTGGTGCCATTGACCTGGACTGCGAGAGAAGCAGGAGCCTCGTTCTCACACGGGCTGTGACCATTAACCTGAGCTGCTTCACCACCGTCTGCCTCCTTCTCTTCCTCTGATGAAGATGAAGTGCTGTCCTCTCCATTGGTATCTGTGCTGTCCAGTCTGGCAAACAGAAATAAAGTGAAGTGATTTCACACCAGAAGATCTGTAGATGAGCTTTAAATGTAGTTTAGAAGCATTATGCCTATAACTGTTAGTCTGTAAATTAGATGCAATGAATGTAAGATGGACTGTAACCTGGCAAGATTAAAGACAACCATAAAAAGAAATACAGGCTAATTAAACTAGACTGCAGCATTAGCAGAAATGTGAATGTCAGTGCTGAGTGAAATATATAGTATAAAACAGTGCAGAAAGAAACTGACATAGCAGGATATTGCTTTTCAGTTGTGGCATTTTTTGCAATATATTTGATAGATAATGAGCATTATATCCATAACATACCGGTCATAAAATACTGGTGTCCCACTGAAAAGTAGTTTGTTTTATATTAATTATATGTACTTTATAAGTACTTCATTAAAAGGTATTCAGGACACAACAGTTAAGTGCAATAACTTCAAACTGTTCTGGAAGAAAAATAAAATGTTGCTTGCATCTAGTTAGCATTTACAATATTGCAAAAAAAATGTATATTAAAAGCAGACAGAAACAAAAAAGAATCATCCTATCTACAAAAGCTATGTCAGGTTTGTAAGACACACATATACAGAGCTCAGAAAGCATGGGTTCTTTCACATTACTAATACAAACAACCATACAAATCACCTGATAATTTGATCCTGAAAATATCATGATATTTAATTGTTTTTATTAAAAAGCAACATAGCTGTACACACAATTTTATTACAAAGTGCTGCATTTTTAATCCAACACAAAGCTCTTTCATACAACTGTATTTTCTCATGTATGAGAAGGCAGGCAGTGGGTCTAAACAACAAACAATAAATTTAAACTAAACAACATAAAAACAAATAACTGGTATCGAACAGCATCTGAAATATGCATCTTACTTAAAATGAAAGAAAACAATAATACTTTATAATCAATTTAAATTCCCTGTCCTGCGTGGTGCTGCACTTCTTTCTCACTCAGACTGCTTTACCTTTACACCCACGTCCTGGCACTGACCGCGCTAGCTCTCAACCACCTGTGCCCACCCGAGGTCCAGCACAGTTTGCTAGCCCCACTCCTCAAACACACAGAGTAAACCTGGCAATTAACAGCTGAGCTGAACCAGGTGTGTTTGAGCTGGTAAATCACCAAACTGGGCTGGACACCGGCGCTCCAGGACCACAGATGGGGAACACAGCATAATAGCTATGAGCTTTTGGGACACTTTTATACTAGGCATCCTCCCTAGTTTCAAACTTCTCTCACCTGTCTCTCTCGTCTTGCTCTTCCTCCAGACGCTCAAGCTCATCCAGCCGAGCCCATAACTCCTCCTCAGACAGCACTTTTTTCATGCTGTCTCCATCTCCTCCACCTCCTCTCTCGTCTTCCTCCGACTGCACCCCATACTCCTCCTTAGGCTTGGAATTGGGCTTGTGAGCCACACGATGCTTACCTGACATATAAGACAGGTGAAATATTTAGAATTCATGTGCAACTGAATCTTTATTTTTAAAAAATGCATTCCTAACTTTCTGGTAAATATTTGGTAAAAGCTTATTTCTCTTTCATATGACCGAAATAAAAGCCATATCGCACTGAAGCCTGAAGTTACCTTTGGCAACTGCATCGTCTTCTTTCACCTCCTCCCTAATGTCAACAAAATCTCCAGTGGCCTGCAGAGAGGGTGAGGTCGGCAGAGAATAAATCCCTTATTGCCACATGAAGAACAACAAATTTGTGACTAAAGGAGCAGAGAAATTCACTTACACCAGTCATTTTTCCAAATTCTTCTGTGAAGCCTGCTCTGTCTTGAAAGCTCTTCATTACCTTGTGCAAATCATCAAGCTTATTCTTTACATCTAGAAATAAAAAACACATGTCATGCCTCATTTCCCACAGAATAACACCATTTACAACCACTGTTAAAGTAATAGCAATATTAAAAGAGTATAGCACAGAATAAATATTAGCTCACGTTTTTTTCTGTGTTCTACAAGCATGTGGGCCTGTTTGGCAGAACATTTTGCAAACCAGTTATCTCCCAGTAGAACCGTGAGCTCATTAGTGTGAACCAGCTTCCCAGGCATGAAAGCCAAAGATCCAAATGGTACCTAAAAAGTTGAATAGAAAAGAAGAGAATTAACAAGACACATACACATGCCTTAACTGAGGTACAGCTAAAGGACTCCTTTGAAGCAGTTGTAATTCATAATTCCTCAGGATCCCCAAATATTATGTCTGAAAACACTGGATCAAGCTCATGAAGTGACCCTTCATGAGCTGGATCAAGTATGCTGCAACAAGAAATAGAAGAAACCGTGCAAGACAGTGCGCATCAGGAGCACGTAAAAGAAAAAATGCTTAATGTTATAAGATCCATCCCTAAGAAAATGGCATCCTACTTTAACAGAATTTCCAATAAATAAAATGCTAACCCATGCAGTTCTGGCAATGCTGCTAAGAAACAAAAACATAGTCGTAAACCTTTTTTATATACCATTATATCATAGGACAGTTTGTCAGGCAATGTGACGAGGCGTTCTTGCAGACTTTCGTAGTCTTTCTCCACCTTTTTCCTGGTAAATAAGAAAACATGTCATGAGTTTTGCAATAAAGTCTGCAAAAAGATAAAAGTGCAACAAACACCTACAGAATGGATCAATCTCATATAGACACACTTCTGTTTTATACATTAAGAATGGCATGGTAATTAATGTAACACATAGTATTCATACGGGCCAAAGTAAGCTAGAGAAGCAACAGCAAGACTGGGTGGGTTTTATAAATGTTGGGTCCTTTAATAAAAAAAGGACACTTACCAATGTGTAACCTGACTTTGGCAGTCTTTCACCACCTGTTGGGACATTTACACACAATATGACTTTACAGTGCCTGAGGAAACACTGAGAAAGCAGGACAAGAAAAAAGGCTGAAGCTTACCGTGCAACACCACATACCACTGCAGCGTGCTGGGTCACTTTTTCATGAGGACAGTTAGACACGCAGCCCAAAAGAGACTGGCTTTCCAGCACTATTTCCCCAGTAATGTTTTAGTATTTCTTCGTCTTTGACTGTGCGGATACCACCATTAGGCATGTTCTTTTCATTTCAGAATGTAAATGTATATACACATGCACCATTATAGGAATATATCATTTAAGATCTGAATACCATACGAACCTTTTTTCACTTTAGGTACCCTGCATGGGTTTTGTGCAACCATGACTCATTCACAAAAGGGTAAAAGCAAAAAAGTAGTGAACTAGTGTTTTAAAGTATTGCTTTGTGCCACACTCTGTGAAATACATTACACAGACAAAAGTACTGGGACGCCTGACCATTACACCAACAGAGACTTTAATGACATTGCATTCAAATACACAGACTTTAATATGAAGTTGATCACCCCTTTGCAGTTACAACAGCTTCCACTCTTCTTGGAAGGCTTTCCACAAGATTTTGGAGTGTTTCTGTGGGAATTTGTGCCTGTTCATTTTGTAGAGCATTTATGAGGTCAGGCACTGATGCTGGACAAGAAGGCCTGGCTCGCAGTCTCCGTTCCAGTTCATCTAAAAGGTGTTGGATGGGGTTGAGGTCAGGGCTCTGTGCGGGCCAGTCAAGTTCTTCCACACAGAACTCATCCAACAATGTCTTTATGGAGCTTACTTTGTGCACTGGGGCACAGTCATGCTGGAATAGAAAAGGGCCTTCCCCAAACTGTGTCCACAAAGTTGGAAGTATGGAGTTGTCAAAAATGTCTTGGGCAGTCATAATACTTCAGCATACCTTTACTGGAAGTAAGGGGCCTAACCCAAACTTTGGAAAACCTTGGTGTGTCCCAATACTTTTGTCCATATAGTGTATGAAGCTGGGAGAGAGTTGTATGTAGCTAACGGTAGCTAGCCCACGTGATTTGGCATTTTCTAGAAAGAAGCTCAGTTTCACAGCGTGCAATACGGTTTACTTCACTTTATCCTTCAAGGTAGATGAACAACTGTGCTGTAACATTATTAATGGTTGCAAAAGTAGTAGAGGACATGCTGGATTTGTGGACAGGATGTTTACAGAGCTGCATATGAACACACTGAAACTAAAAGGACTGTTTACCTTTCCGTGCTCCTCTTTTAACCTCTCCACACCTTTCTGCACGTCGATGTTCGTGTTCACGTTTCCAGCCATTCCGTCCCGTGGTTTTCCCGTGACAGGGGTTCAGATAATTTTGTGGAGATCCACTATCACCACACTCGGGGGTTTGAAGTCCTATAGAAATGTTTATGAATCCCAGTGAACGTGATCCTCCGTCTCGGTGGACTTTTAGTCATCAATGACACGGTAGAAGCGATCCAATTCGAGATTGAGACCATTTCACCCTCGCATGGCACAAACGGACCTTGTTTTCTAAAAATATTCCACTGGTTTTGTGCCTCCGTTCCTCTCAGCAAGGTCCATCCACCTTCGCCATGTTCCAGTTCCAACAACAACACAGGGGAGGACACGTGACACGAGGCTCAGGCACTTTATAAGGTATATGAGATCTACAAAGCAGGCATGCCCACGGTTAGTTATTGTTTACAGATCAGATGAATCTGGGCGGAACGTCTCGACGAATACAAAAGTCTCTGTTAAATCATGAACAAATACAAAAGAGTCGCCAAATGAGAAAATAGCAGCATTACCGCTAATGTTCTGTGGTCTGAATGATCAAACAAGCGGCTTTGATTGGAATACAGCTGATTCCTTAAACAACGATAGCACAATGACGTCTTTATAACGTGCCAGAAGAAGCCCTTATAAGAATGTAGCCATGCATGTACTTCTACATATTTTTTTTAAACCTGGAACGTGTAATTCATATGTAAAATTCTTAATGTTATTTTTACAGAGTGTGAGTTGCCAGTCCCGATGGTTGTTTATAAATTTCTTACACTTTTATTTTGAAAAGCAGATTGGGTATATACAACGGCCATACTGGATCTTGCATGAGGGCCGAGTGAAGAGTATTGAAGGTAAGTAAAATTGCTTATATATTTATTTTTATTATTACTTTTTGTTGCTTTTTTAATCAGTTGAACAAAATATAACGATTATCTTAAAATGCAAAAAGAAAACATAAGCACGGTTTCTTACGCATTCAGTAGCGTTTTCGTGGTTTATTGCAGTAGGAGTGACTGATGTGTTCAAGGTGGGTTTGGGTGTACACCAAGGATCGACACTGAGCCCTTTCTTGTTTGCTATGGTGATGGACAGGTTGTCAGACGAGATTAGACAGGAGTCCCCGTGGACTATGATGTTTGCAGATAACATTGTGATCTGTAGTGAGAGTAGAGAGCAGGTTGAGGAGACCCTGGAGAGATGGGGGGATGCTCTGGAAAGGAGAGGAATGAAGGTCAGTAGGACTAAGACAGAATACCCGTGCGTGAATGAGAGGGAGGACAGTGGAATGGTGAGTATGCAGGGAGTATAGCTGGCGAAGGTGGAGGGGTTCAAATATTTGGGGTCAATAGTCCAAAGTAAGGGGAAGTGTGAAAGAGAGGTAAAGAGTGGCAGGACTGATTTGTGTGGTGGAATGGGTGGAGAAGAGCGGCAGGAGTGAAAGGGAAGGTGAACAAGACGGTAGTGAGACCAGCTATGTTGTTTGGTTTGATGGTTTGGAGACAGTGGCACTGAGTAACAGACAGGAAGCAGAGCTGGAAGTGGCAAAGTTGAAAATGTTAAGATTTGCATTAGGAGTGACAAAGATGGACAGGATCAGGAATGAGTTTATCAGAGGGACGGCAGTTGGTGTGAGAGAGGAAGATGCAGAGGAGAGAAGGAAATGGAGACGGTCGATCCACTCTGCCCATCCCTAATCGGGAGCAGCCCAAAGTAGAAGAAGAAGAGCGTATTAGTGATTTGTTGGATCATATGGGCTGTATTCATTTGACTGCAAAAAATATCAAGAAACATGTTGAGAAGGTGAAGAAAAATCAGTTTAAGCCGCCTCACTAAAGTTTTGCACATTTCCCAATCACAGGTGGAGTGCAGCTGCCATGAGGAGACATTTAAGGACCTTCTTACCTTGTGTTTTGAGATTTGGGTCTACTAGTGGTTTTTTTGGGTCTACTAGGACTTGGATACCATGTCCTCTCACATCTCCTGCACCTGCTCGCAGCCACACGACGAACATGAAAATGCGTTCGTACCTTCAGTATCTGAAAAGGAAAGTCAAAGGCCCACCAAGCCCTCCATACAGTCATGTGTGTCAGGTAGGAGATCCTGTTCTTCGCTCCAAGGCTGCAGCTGTGGACCCGGGGGCTATTCAAGGACCAGAGGTGCAGCAGGTGATTAAAACCTTGGTGAAGGTTATGCGTAAACTCGAGTGTGTGGGACTGAGCGCGCCTCAGATTGGTGTGCCTCTTCAGATCATCGCTCTGGAGTATCCCGAGAAGATGCTGGAGGTCAGCTCACCCGCTTCCATCGAGGCCCGGGGCCTGGTCCCAGTGCCTCTCAAGATATTTGTTAATCCCCAGCTACGTGTCCTAAATGGACAAACTGTCACCTTCCAGGAGGCCTGTGAAAGCATCTCCGGATACTCCGCGTCTGTGCCACGCTACATTTCAGTAGAAGTCTCAGGTAAGTTCCGTTTATTAGAGAGACATACACTATATGGACAAAAGTATTATGACGCCTGACCATTACACCAACAGGGACTTTAATGACATTGTATTCAAATACATAGACTTTAATTTGCAGCTATAACAGCTTCCGCTCTTTTTGGAAGGCTTTCTACAAGATTTTGCAGAGTGTCTGTGAGAATTTCTGTCTATTCATTCTGTAGAGCATTGATGAGGTCCGGCACTGATGTTGGACGAGAAGGCCTGGCTCACAATCTCCATTCTAGTTCATCCCAAAGGTGTTGGGTTGGGTTGAGGTCAGGGCTCTGTGTGGGCCAGTCAAATTTTAACACACCAAACTCATCCAACCATGTCTTTATGGACCTTGCTTTGTGCACTGGGGTACAGTCATGCTGGAATGGAAAAGGGCTTTCACCAAACTGTGTTCACCAAGTTAGAAGCATGACATTGTCCAAAATGTCTTGGTCTGCTGAAGCAGTAAGATTGCCTTTCATTGGAAGTAAGGCGCCTAGCCCAAACCCTGAAAAACCGATGTCCCAATACTTTTGTCAATATAGAGTAGCTTGGCAGCGGTGCGTAAATGGTACTAAAATGTAATGCCACTTCATGTAACCATCTGATAACTGTCTTTTTAAAGGTCTGAACGAGAACGCTGAGCCCTGTACCTGGCAAGCGAGTGGCTGGCCGGCAAGGATACTGCAGCATGAGATGGATCATCTCAGAGGAATTCTTTATGTTGACCGCATGGACAGTAAAACTTTTATTAATGTGAGCTGGGAAGAATACAATGAATAGCAGTTCTATATAAACAAATGTTAAAATGATGCTGGGAATCCGTTTTAATGATCATCTGTGAAATTAAATAACCACTTGTTTCATCCTAGGATGTGTTTTATATAAGCAGGTAATTGTAAGTAAATTGCATAAATTGCCTAAGTTTCAAGGGAATGGTCACCTAAAGCTAATTTGATGCCTCTTTTTTAAGCAACAGTTGGTTATTTTGAGGACACTAAGATTTAGGGACATTGTAATTAAGGGTATTTAAATATTGTTATATGCTGTAATATTTTCTGTAAATACTTGTGAATTAACTTCACTAGTTTGGAGCAAGTGTTTATAAAGGAATTACTTGTTTTAAGCTGCCCTCAGACACTCAGTTTGAGCAGGATGAGTGAGTGAAACGTAAACAAGGGAAGATCAAAATGTTCCAAACTAAGATTTGTAATAACTAACTCTTATCTCATGTTACAGACATGACTGAAACGGTGTCATTTTCAATAACTTTATTAACGGTTTACCACATCCCACATTTTTTGTTTTTCTCAACAGCAGCAGTTGCTCTAATGACAAGATACCACATGAAAAAGGACATAACATAAAAACATTCATAATTTTAGAAAGCAAATTAATACTCTGGGTTTGTAAAGACAAAAAAAATCAGGCATCTGTGGATCTGTACTATAGACGTCTGAACTATAACAAAGTATCACTGGTCAATGCTGTTTAACATTCTGGCAGTATTCAGAATTACATGTGTAGTGAAATTTAAAAAAAAAATTGGCTGTGGCAAACAAAACTAACAGATGGCGTCTCAAATGAGAAAGTGCACTTAAAACAGTTCTGAACTGCATTTATTGGAAAATGCATTTAAGAAACAACTGAAGTTGTGCTTGTTTTAAACAGGTGAAGAGTGGTCAATAGGCATACCACACTTGCAGGTCATGGGGTTTTTAAACCAACATTTTTTGCAATATTGGGCACAGCAAAACCTGCACAGAATGTGAAGCTCAGGGTGTGAACACACTGAGCACACAGATCTTAGAATCTCCACATCATGTTTTCTGAGACATGGCTCATCTGTACAAGAACTAGTGTGGAAAACTTTGCAAGTACGGCAAAGAAATCCAGGCTGTACAGAGGTGCAGCACTGGTGAAGAACCATGGGCTTGGAAGGGGCATGTGTTTCTTCTTTCATTTCTACCAGGTATTTCACCTCATGAGGTGAAGCCTGACACAGCTGTCCTGCTTCACACAGGCAGTCATGGGATTGGTTACAGGTGTAGCAGACTACGTAAGGTGGATCATCTACTCTAAGGCATGAGTGTCTTTGGGGTGATGCAGGTGCCCTCCATTCTCCCTGAGGAGGTTGCAGCCTCCCAGTGCTCTGCAGATTATGTTTCAGAGCGTGACAGTCTAGGAGACAACCACATTCAATATCATGGATATTATAACAATCATAGCATACAAAAAAGATGTCGGAGGTGGGTTTGTCCATACAGCTGTGTTTCTTCAGATTCTGGGGTTTATGGGGTTGTTCCCATTCTTGTGTATTTGTAGATGGCCCACCTACTCTGAGCTGCTGTGCCTGCCTTAAATCATGCCCTTGCTCTTGGCAGCGTTCACAACATTCAGGATCATTCAAGTCATGTGACTTTAAACAGCCACACATCTGTTGTTCCGCTCTTGTTCCAAAATTGTTCTGGGGATCAGCGGTGTGTGTACGTTGTTTTACATTACCACAAGGTTTCAAAGACTTGGGACCCAACTCTGTATTCTGTGTGGACGAGGGTCCAGAACTAATTTGGCAACTCAATTTTGAGACACAGACAGTCTGTGCCTTACCAGTGTTTTCATCACTCTTCCTCTCTCTCTGACTGCGAGATGTCCTGTGTGACAACAGAGTGTCTTTGGATGGAGTGTATGAAGAGCTGAGTGAGGCAGTTGTGTGATTAGTCTTTGCTTGATCTCCAGGTTCCTGATGGTCATCAGTGTATAAATCTACATCTGCTGGCATATTAGAGTCCGATATTTGTGACTCAAGCTTTCTCTTTACACTCTCCCGGGCTATCTGAAGGCTGTGGCCACGCTTCCTTTCCAGAACAAGCTGAAGTTCCCACTCCGCACAACTACCCAAAGAAGTCGCGTTGGAAAGTAGAAGCTGGCACTCAACTCGAGCAGTGAAGAAAGCACAAGCCAGCTGGAGAAGAGTATCTGCATGAACTGGTTTAGAACTCAGCCTCAGCTCCTCCTCTTCACTGGAGCCTGTAGGCTGGTATCCTAGTAATCCAAACAGCTCTTTAACTTGCTGTGATGTCAGAGCAGGTTTGACGTAGTGGGTGAACATACCTGAAAACATCTGAAGAAAAAGAAAGTTAGACTTTGAGCAATGTCATCTTAAGGAAACGTACACTTAAATAGAGCTGCTGTGTCTTTGCACAAGAGGACTTTGGGTTCACAATACACTCTTGAAAAGTTCCACTGTAAAGCACTGTCAACTTTCTTGTAGAACACTTTGGAGAGAAATGCTAAGAATCTGGTATGAACAGAAATAATAACTCTCTCAGATTTGAGTGGCAATCTAACCTATCCTTTACCTGCCACGATAAAGTAAAAAAAATCTGCATACCTTCACTGCCATGTACTCCTTCCGCCAAGGACACAAATAGAGGTTTAATGCTGCAAGCTCAAGAACTTCAAATGCCTTGGCAAGTTTTTCAAGCCCAGTCTGCCCTGATGTGATGGGCAATTCTTGAAGGGAAGCCTCCATCACTGATAGAGGGTCCAATCCAAGCGGGCAGTGGGTGTCTTGAGCAGCTCCTTTGGAGAGAAGACTTTCCACTTCCTTAAACAGTTTTTTGTCTCTACACACAAGGTTCCAGCCACCTTGCTGAATCCTTCGTTCCAGGTTGGTCCTGTACATCTCCACGAGGCCACTTCTGTTTTTCTTAACTCCTGCACTCATTCTAAAAGGAGATTTAACAAAAATAAAGTGAGCAAAGTGAACATTTTCTGTCATACATGAACACACCACAGCACACAGTGCCAACAGTGTGAAAATTCTTTCTCTGCATTTAACCCATTCACCAAGTGAAGCAGTGGGCTGCCAGCGACAGCGCCTGGGGAGCAGCGTGTGGGGACGGTACCTTGCTCAAGGGTACCTCAGTGGTGCCACTAGCAGTCCTGGGATTCAAACCC
>JBBPCZ010000019.1:12809761-12828855 GCA_037974445.1 Brycinus macrolepidotus | reverse complement strand
TATATATATATAGTATTTGTGTACTTTTGATATATCTTATTACAGTAAACATTTATATTTAGTAACCATATTTTTTCATGTTATTTTATGTTAACTCTGACACTCTATGGTGTTAACATATGAATGTGTGTGAAAGGTTTTAAAGTTGCCGTGATCTCCAGAGACAGCAACAAGCTAGAGAAGCTCAAAGCTTTTGTTTCACCTGCCACCAAAGGCAACCTGACCACTCTGGTGGGAAACGTTGGTGAGTCCTCTTCTTCTCTAGTCCATTTAAAAAGTAAAGTGGCCATTTTTGTGTGGGATGCCCCTGTTTATCATTGATGAATTTGTTTCATAGGCAAAATGTGTGTGTGTGTGTGTGTGTGTGTGTGTCTACAGGCTCAGAGGAGGGAGCTGAAGAGGTGAAGCAGGCCCTGCTGCGCTCTGTGGGGAAGGTCACAGATGTGGTGTCCTCTCTTGGCTTCAGCTGGTGGCAGGGAGGACCACCACACACCCAGCCCCTCAAAGAACTCCACTGGGTGAGCTGCTGCAGGAACCTTTTCACTCTAGTCGCTTGCATATCAGGCCTACAGAATGACAGTGGTTTTTCAAAAAACAATAATAAATGTGCATGTTTCTATTGATGGTTTGTAATAACTTTGTTTTGAAGAATACATACAGGGAAATATTTATAATATACTTAAATATATTAATAATCTCTCTATGTTCACTAATATATATGAAAATAACAACAACAACAACAACAATAATAATAATAATAATAATAATAATAATAATAATAATAATAATAACTCATTTAAAAGGCTACAACTTCTTTACACACTGTTTTTTGTTTTTGTTTGTCATATTTGTGTGATATTTCTTTCCTTAAAATAAACCTGTTTAGCCTATGTTAATTTCAGTCTAACTTGAGAGGTCCTCTTTTTTTCTCTGGAGCCAATCCATCATGTTTTAGACTACATCTGTCTCCCTCTGTTTTTGCTCATTAGGTTATTGAGACGCTGCTGTTCAGCACCTTTGTGTCCTGGAAAGCTTTCTTCCCCTTGGTGAGAGACGACCCCAACTGCACCTACACATTCATTACAGGTGGGTCACACAACATGCATGGATGTGACATAAGAATGATAAAAATGAGGCAGTCATTTTTGCTTTAACTGTGTCTTCTAACTTGACAGGCACTTCTGGTTTGTAGGGTTTGTTTAAGAAAATCTAATTTGAGCAGAGAGGTTTTGTACATATGCAATATCAGTGAAATTCTGTCCCGCAGGGGGCGCTGGGGAGAAACTGCTGATGCCAGGCACAGGGTTCCTGACAGTAGGGGCAGCCAGCACACTGGCGTTCTGCCAGGTTCTGAGAGAAGAGTACCCGGAGGTGCCCTGCAAACTTAATCAGGTCTGCACAACAGTATTTCAGAGCTGTACCCATTCCCTTCAACAGTTTCACTGTCATATCTAGGCAGGCCAGAGTCTAGATATGAGGGGGATGGTAAGGGGACACTACCTCTCCCAGTCCAATAAGACAAAAATCATCACTTTTGTAATGCTGTTAAATGATATCACAATACTTACATCTATATTTGAGAGTTGAAGTTCTAATCTCATGGTTTTAAAAACACAGTAAATAAGGCTTTTTTCCCTTTGCAAAAAAACAGTATCCCATGCTTATAAGTAAAAGCTATAGTTCTTAATAAACTCTGTGTGCCTTCACCTTTTTATTTTTATTTTTTATTTTTTTTTTTACTTTTTTTGCTTTTTTACCATTTCTTTGCCATCCAGAAGGTTTCTGTATGTGTGTTATGCACTGACCTTTCTTTCCCCACAGGTGAAGATTAACACAGGTGTTGCCTCTCCAGATCGCATGGCGCCTGGGTTCCTAAATCATGTGGATTTAGGTGAGGCTGTGGCTGCTCTGGTAGAGAGGAGGAACAAATCTCACACCGTCTTCACTATCAACTCCCCCTCTGACCTGAAGACTGTCATCTTGGAGGGCAATCTGTAGGCCCTCTTCATCCACTGTACAATGCCATAAGCTTCCTTCAGACTCTCTGAACTAATAGTACAGATTTATAATCTGCATCCACTTTAGCTTATCATCCGTGTATGTGTCGTTTTCTTCGCATGTCAACTAACTAGTTTTTGTAAAGAGAACGCAAAGCTTTGACACGCTTCCAGTGTATTTAGATTAGTTTAATGAACAGTCTTAAAAATAAAAGTGCCAGTAAGGGTTGTTTGAAGCGGTGCCAGAAAAGAGCCACTTTTGGTTCATTGAAGAAGCTTTATAAAGAGTAATTTTTTGGAAATAAGATGTGTGGGTGAGAAGAACCTGCACATATTGTCAAGCCCCTTTATTTTTAGGAGTGTAACATCAGCTGCAGGGGGTAGCAGGGGGCACTTGCACTTGGTCTGAAAAAAGCAGCTTGACTCAAGGGTGAGAGATGAAGACATACAGGAAGAGACTGGAGGTGAGGCATGCACGAGAACAGAAGAATGAGAGAAGAAAAATGTTCTTGGATCAGACTCCGGCCTTAGAGTTTAGCCCCTGCCTGTGGGCTGCTGGGAGCGAGGTGGGGAGGGAGGAGGAGGCCAGACGGCTGCTTTGAGTCCCCCTAGCGTGACTCCCTGCCCTGTTCACAAACATCCCTCATTTCCATTCACTCCTGCTTATCTGGCTCCAATTATCCCAGGCCACACTGCCCGAAAATAAACAGCTGTGAGAGAGGCAGGGAGGTCCAGCGGCGGCCTGATGCAGGGACGGAGATGAGGTCACTGAGGGCATCGCCGTCTTTTGTTTATTGTCATTGTCTCATTTGCATATAAGCTTTCGCAACATGAATGTTTATTTGTCATGCCAATAAAGACATCTGAATTCATGGGAGTGTCTGGTCACTAGTAAAAGAGGTCATAAGGAGGAGGAGGAGGGCTGAGCCCTTGTCAGAAGTGCTGTCTTAAATTTTGTTATGATTCATGGCCCAACACTGCGAGAACAAGTGAAGCTGCAGTTTCATATAGCTACAGACATATTCCATTCTCATCTCTCTCTGATTCTCTTTCTGAATGAATAGGAGAGATCTGATGCTGGATGAAAACACATTTTTAAAGAATGCATATTCTAAGTCTAAAGCAGCCAGTAAAGAAACAACTGTCACATTAAAAGACTCTGAGTGAAGCTGAAGGGAGCTGCCACTATTGGTTTTATATGAAGGTTCCTGTAAACAAACTAGGTTTGACACAAGGTTTACATCACAACGTTACCAAGATACTGACTTGTTCATGTCAGAAATGACATTTTGAATCAAAACAATTGCAAACAAACTTACCCACTCCATTTGTACGCAAAGGAAAAGCTAGCTAACCTATGCAAACATTCCACGGTCCAGATTCAATAATTACATAATGTGCAAAGAGTACTTTTCAAAAATAAAAGCTATGCTGCATTAAAAAAATGACAAATTGTAGTAGGTATTTTACCCCAATAGTTGATCCTGAAATAAATGCATCACTTTTTCCCTGTGTACAAGCAAGGTTCTGTCAGAAACATACAATGAGGACTTTCGCAGCGCTCATGCGTGACTTTTTCTCATCTTTTTACTTTGGATAATGTCAGCAGTGTTTCTCTCCATGTGCTAATTTGTCTCCATAAACCGCTTGTTTGTCCCCAATATTGAAAACAGACCAATAGCACAGATGCCAAAGATATGCATGGGTTTACCACATTCATTCTGCAGGCCCGTCAATGAGCATCGTCATGCATAGGGTTAGTCACCTGAACTTGATGAAACAGAAACTATGGTAAAGTGAGCCACAGGACACAGGGAGTGTGACCTCTATGGTACTTTCCTCTTCTGGATCCTATTAAAACCTGGACTTCTTCCCTCTCCCTAACACGAAAATTCAAATATTGAAACAGATTTGAAAACAAAGCATCAGTCTTGGCAAGACAACACTCCCCTTTTCGTGAGACACTGAAATGACCAAGCCAAGAGAGCATCGCAGCTCATCAGTTCCAGAAAACATTTAACAAACACATAATGAACAATGCAGGAGGCCTCTGCCATACATACGGTGAGAAATATCTTACTGTAATAGTCCAAACTGACAGACACATCAAACTGACTTATCTAATAAAGGGATTGTAGTATAATCCTGTATTTTATGCACTGGAATACTGTTAAGTATGTGGTGTTACTGCAAGCCAATAATGACTGCTATCACACTCAAGAGGCTTGTATCAAATCACTGGCCAGCCCTGAGGTCACACAAAAAAAACAGTGAGTAAAAGCTTCAACTCACGCTAACCACTTCTTGCAAACACCTTACAAACCAAGGTCAATGGCCATGAGCCAGACCACTGCAGGGCGCAACCTTACAAACTTATTCAAGAAATTAGATATTTTTCAAGTGCGTAACACTTGTGTTCACATGTGACTATAAGGGGCCACTTTCTTTTAACTATAACATTATAGTTTTTCTTGAAAAGGGCACAAACATACAAGGCTTAAGATGTAACAGAAGCTACGTTTGTTATATTTTATTGTTTTATAACCTCTGATTGGCTGCACTGTGGTGTGCCTCATTCACTGTGTCCCGACGGGGTAGTCTCAGGGCATGAGGGGTCACTGCATATTTGAGGATCATGTAAATTATAGAAATCATTTGCTTTGGCCCTCACAGTCACCAGCTCTCGACAAAATTGAACAACAACGCAAGATACACTCTCTAACTGTAGGAATTTCTTTTAGGGGAAAAATGCATTTCATCCCTAAAATACAATTCCATAGACTTACTAGAATTTGTATCAAAGCAAAACTAGACTGCTCTGGTGACCCGTGGCAACCCAACATTTTACTAACCATGCACACTGGTTTTTCCTTGTCACTGGCTTCCATAGGTAAACATAGTCATCTATTTGTAAAAGCAAGAATGATTTAGTTTCTATGACATGAGCCATTTAACACTTTTCCAGATTCAGGAATTAAAAGACACATAACTGAACTGAACCTGGATGTGACATTTTCAAGATTTAAAGTCTGAAAGGAGTCCAGACCTTGTTGTACTGAGGGTAGAACCTTTCATTAGATGCCTAGTCCAGGATCGAGTACAGACTGCCCTTATAATCTCTCCACACAGACATGCACTGAAGCACTGATGTAGGGGACAAGACAAATGGACTGGAAGAGATTTAAAGGGACGCTCCAAGACAAAGAGTTGGGTTACTGGAGTTATTAAAGTTCTTAACAGGCAAGAGAGGGGCTATTCTGGGACAGAGGTTATCGGCCCAGCCTCCTCTTGATTCACAGTGGCATGTTTTCTCCTCTCTCCCGGAAACGTTTGGAACAATCCAGCCATCTGCCCTTCAAGCTCGGTGGCCTCCCCTACTGCACAAACCTTGCCTCGCCCTGTGATACAGAAACATCTCTAACCCACCCAAACTGAACCTCTTTGGCTTGTGCTGCTAATTAAGACAAAGAATAAACGTTCATAACACTCTATTTAGAATTAAAAGCCTTGCCTATAGAAGTATAATAATAAAATGTGTCTATCATTTTGAAAATAAAGCTGTTAAATAAAGCACACTTTAATATAAAGGTTACACGTCTTTATTCTTAGAAAAACCAACACAGGCCACACACTCCCAGGCATCCTTCCATGCACGCTTACATTAAAAGGTCATCAGTAACAAACATCATTAAAGTCTGCAGTCTCTGTATAGCTCCACATGAAATACATCAGTCACATTCACAGACACATAAATAGACATTTATATACACACATTCTAGAATACTTCTCCCAATCAGTTATAGATGGTAGCCAGAGTACATAACAGTGACAGCATTTTCTTAATATTTAGACTTTTTTCCCCTCCTCCCTCCCATATTAACTTCCACGTCATTTACTTCTTTGAAATGGATAGCAAAACATATTTAAATAAAGTGGCATCAAATTCCAAAAATACAAAACAAAACAAAAAAAAAAAAAACAA
Source organism: Brycinus macrolepidotus (assembly GCA_037974445.1). NCBI lineage: Eukaryota > Metazoa > Chordata > Actinopteri > Characiformes > Alestidae > Brycinus > Brycinus macrolepidotus. The sequence continues at coordinate 12,822,876 of JBBPCZ010000019.1, read as the reverse complement.
ACAATCAAAATGCTCTGACAAAGTAGAAGTAACTATTAAATTCAACTCTTCACCTCTGAAACATCACAACTCTGTAACAGCACTTTTTTTTTTATTGTAGACTGTTATTTTAGACGCTAGGTTTCAGTAAAACAAAAGTAAACAAGGTCATTAATAATTATTACAATTAAATAGAATTATACTTTAACAATAAATTAATACTAAAGCAATAAGAGGCATATCTTTACAAAACCACTAGAGTAAATGGAATAAAAGGTGAAGTGCAATGTTTACAATTAAGGAATATGTATAATGGACGATTTTATTTCAGCAGCAGAATAGGATGTCAGACTTCAGGGAAACTCGCACTTAAAGTCAGAGAGCACTGAGCTCTTAGCACTGGCTGGTTTCTGAGCTGAATATGTACTGCAGTCCAGGTCTGTGTGGATTAAACATCTCAGTAGTGCTACATTTAATTCATCTACAGCACAGGTACAGCTCATGCTCCTAAACTGTACATCTTTCAGTTCATGATAAAGCTTGTGTTAGCTCCAACTGCCACTTATCAAACATCTTATTCCAGCCTATACATTAGAGGCTTCCTCAAAACATTCTTTATCAGAGCACTTGCAAAATGGTTAGTGTGCTTAGTAAACATGCAATGAGGAGATGAAATTCAAAGACAAGATTTGACTTAGAAAAGAGAGCTAAGCGTGTCCTTTCTAGATTTGGCTACTTCACTGTTAACTATGAGGAAATTGGACCAACAACTCCAAATAGTCCCTTTCTGTGTTCCTCTTTAGAATATCCATATCCATACCCTCTTCTTGCCCAAGTATACGGGCATAAAAATATTGCTGAAATTTGCTCAGTTAAAACTAAAACTCTCTCTGTCACAGCTTTCAATCTCCTATGTGTACAAAACATTTTCATCAGACCTATCATCCTGAGACTACATCTACATTAACTCAGCTTATTTTAAAATGGCAAATGCTTTAGTCCTCCATTCACTCAAAGTAAAATATTTGGAACAATGGCATTATGAAGGAATTAAAAAACGGACAAGAGAGACTAAAAATTAAGCACGCCATTTGATTTCATTCCATGTCCACGTTAAATCTGACGACTGCCCCAACCAATTCTCTCACAACATCAATACTGTTCCACTCCACTAACCCAAGCAGTCTTTTGCAGTGGTTTGGGACCTAGCTCTCCAACACAGTAGGACTCAGGGCTTACCAGGCTCTGACAGTCCTGAGCCTAGCCTGCTCCTGAGTCACTCTGCGTAACCTCCTCCACAGTCCCTGATGAATGGAAGATGGATGCGTAGGTCTTACAGAGCTCTGATGTGGAAGAGGAGTTCATTCTCTGGGCCGAAAGACTGAGTAGAGGAGAATGTGGTCTGTTGAACGTGCAACTTTGCACCACTGTTAAAAGATGACAACACAAGCCAGTCATACATGCAGCTGTGACTAAACATAATATACTGAAGATCTCTCACAGGCTATATCACATGATGGATAAAGACAGTACGCAAGGAAAGGTTAGTATGTTGTACTAAAGAATCAGTTCACGAAACAGTGAGGCCTCTTGATAAAAATGAGCTTGGACCAAGAAACTCAAATATTTAAACAAATAAATGTAATACGTACAAATTAAAGAGTGTAATACATTTAACTGGTGAAGGTGTCATCCATAATTTCCACGACTAAGTCTCATTAATTCCAAACATCACAAGAGGCTTACTGTTATCACTGTGGTTCTTGTGTTTAAAAAGAAACCCAGATTAAACAGCACAGTCGGGACAAATACTCACATGAGACACTAAGCTTGAAAAGACAATGGACACTTCAAGTAAAAAATGGATGGCTCATTTATTCCAGTGTAGTTTACAAATTGTAGTGACATGTTACATTGAGTTGGCTCAACTGATTGTACTTTATCCATCCATCCTTTAACTAAAAGGAAACCAATGACCCCAAAAAAGAAGACTAAAAACAAAAACAACAACCAAAAAAAAAATGGCAGCCAAGAATAAGACTTAGTTCATCACTTTCCATAGCAACAGAGAAATGAACCATTCAGTCTTAGCTGCTCTGTGACTGAGATAGACAGCGACACTTGGGCTAAACTGTTATTGTAGGAGGAATGTGGACCAGAGGAGTCTGGGCACTCACTATTGTAGCACAAATGACAGCTCTACAGATAGTACTCACTTCAAAGTTAAATGTTTGGATAAAATGGTGTAATTGTGTCACAGAGAGTTTTGAAAAGGCAGGATGATGTTGTCAGTGAGAGTTAGGAGCTCTATGCTTTCTTCCAAACTGTGTGCAAAGCTTAAGGGATCCACCACATGACTCAGTCCCGCCCTAAATGACAAGCTCCTTCTCAGTGCTTCTATTCTCTGAAAAAAGTTGCAAGACTGCAGGATTTAACAAAAAAAAAGGGAAGGGGGAAAAGAAAAAAAAAAAAAAAAAAAAAAAGATTTCAGCAATACATAGCTGATCTACACAAAATCTGACATTTGAGTTATATGTTATATTATCTTTAAATACATTTCAGACAACGTCACTGTTCCCAAATTCAATATACACAAATATACAGTGATGAGCCACTTTACCTTCTACCATGTGTGAATAACTTGCTAGCCACCTTTGCCCCATGTATTAATGGCTAGACAGGACCATCAGTAAGGAGTATAATTGAAGTGGTGGAGGCAAAGCACTGACTCTGACATATGGGTGAGTGGTACGGCCCACCATGTTATATCATCTTTAAATACATTTCAGACAACGTCACTGTTTTCAACATCAGTTATGGAATTCTGAACACGTCGGTGTGACTCCTGTGCAGAAACACACACGCACTAGAGATGGCACCAATTTAATACCTGGTATAAGGGGTTATTAAAAAAAAAACAAAACAACAACAAAAAAAAACAAAAAAACAACACAAATCCTGTATAAAATTTGGCCTAAAATAGTGTGCACATGCACGCACACGCGCACGCGCGCGCACACACACACGCACCTTAAATTAAATACTTCAATTAAAAAAATATTAAACTTTGGTAAATTCTAAAGAAAATATTGGATCAGTATCACTCAAGGTTCCAGTATCAGTATTAGAAAAATACTGTCTGGCACCACTATGAAACAAGTACACTATATGGACAAAGGTATTGGGACAGACCTCTTAATTACTGAATTCAGGTGGTCCCTTACTTCCAGTGAAGGGCAATCCTAATGCTTCAGCATTCCAAGACATTTTGGACAACACCATGCTTCCAACATTGTGGACACAGTTTGGGGAAGAACCTTTTCTATTCCAGCATGACTGTGCCCTAGTGCACAGAGCAAGGTCCATAAAGACATGGTTGGACGAGTTTGGTGTGGAAGAACTTGACTGGCCCGTACAGAGCCCTGACCTCAACCCCATCCAACACCTTTGGGATGAACTGGAACGGAGATTGCGAGCCAGGTCTTCTCATCCAACATCAGTGCCTGATCTCATAAATGCTCTACAGAATGAATGGGCAGAAATTCCCCACAGAAACTCCAAAATCTTTTTGAATGCCTTCCAAGAAGAGTGGAAGTTGTTATAGCTTCAAAGGGGGGACCAACTCCATATTAAAGTCTATGTATTTGAATACAACGTCATTAAAGGCCCTGTTTCTGTGCAATGGTCAAGTGTCCCAATACTTTTGTCCACATAGTGTATTTGAAGGACAAGTTGAGAAGTGTGACTGTGGAGCAAGGTCACTGACTTTACCTGTCTCAGGTGGGCTTGGCAGCCTGCTGCAAAGATCCACCCAAATGAAGCGACTCCACGTATGTCAAAGCGCTCTGCATTGAGGTCAAGCAATACCCCTCCTCCCCAATCAGATACCTAAGGAACACATACATAAAACCTTTAAAAGTGTCCATTTTTTTTTTTCATTTTTTCCCCCATGAGGTACATTTAACACTATTGTAGTTGTATGATTAATAATTAATGATCTGTTCTGTAAGGCTGCCCTGAATGTTTTTTTGTACTAAAATCACTCTTGGCTGAAACACTCCTAACAACTTCAGTGTGAATGGGTGGAGTGAAACTGCTGAATATGCCTATCTATTTCAATTCTCTAGTTTTGTGACATCACAAACATTGTTTTTATAATTTAGTTACTAAATATATACACTGCATGTACTGAGGAGTGAAGTGACTTTGAAAGAGGGTTCATTTGTTTCATCAGTTGGTCTCAAACAACTGATCAGGTGTGTTCCTGCTTTGTAAAATTTGAAAAGTAAAGTGGCCCCTATGGTCACGTGTGAACACACCAAAGCACAGCACACAGTGTAAACAATGTGAATTTCTTTCTCTGCATTTAACCCATTCACCAAGTGAAGCAGTGGGCAGCCAGCGATGCACCACCCGGAGAGCAGTGTGTGGAGACAGTACCTTGCTCAAGGGTACCTCAGTGGTGCAGCTGGCAGGTCTGGGATTTGAACCCATGACAGAGGCAACTCCCTTACCTCCAGACCACCAGCTGCCCCAGGCTAGAAATCATATACTACGACTTTCAGTCACCAGATCTTTTCTCAACTATTTTGGATCAGCATGTTAGCAATCTACCACGTCAGCATATGTTTTGAGGAAATACCTTTTGGAAGCAAATTGTAGAGACTTGAAAATACATAGAAATTAGAGTGGAATTTATGCAAAGCCACACTGAAGCTGTTCTGGTGGCTCAGTGTGGACCAATATAATACTAAGGTATTTCGTCTTGGTTGTTCCTTCGTACCGACAAGTACCACACCAGTGTAGCTAAGACATTGCAATGAGCCATTCCCCTGTGTGTGATAAGTGGGTTTAGGGGAGAGAAACAGATGAAAGCATACTATGGGACAGTTTCCCAGACCAGGATTAAGACTAGTCCTAGACTACATTCTAACCAGAAATGATCCATTGAAGAAGAGGAAAAAAAAAAACATGAAGTACAAGACTTGACTAAGTATCCCTACCTGGAAAAACAACCCTGAAAGTCACATTAAATCCTAGTTAACTGTTTGATCTTTTGTTACACAACAAAATCACCAGCAAAACTGTAATTCTGAGTACCTCCGGAAAGATTTTTGAGTAAAAAGCAGATGAAAAACACTACTTAGCCAAAGGAATACATATGAACTTGTAACAAATAATTACGGCTTTAATAATTAGAAGACACCGCATGTATAAGCCACCTCTAGCATGCACGCACTCTGAGCAGTTCAAGCTGCTCTATCCTGAGCCCTCGTCCAAACCACTGAGTTATATAAACATCCAGAGGGATTTTATTTGTATTTTTTATGGAGAGGAAAAAGTCAGACCAGAATATCCCAACATTCCTCCATCACTGCCAATCTAACCAGGCTGTAAAAAGGGCGGCTTTTACACAGATAAACAGGCTGTGGTCTCAGTAGACACGCAATGGCTCTCAACCGGAGGGGTGAGGAAAGTCAGCAGCACAAGGACAATGGAGATAAGAGTCAGAAACGTGACTTTCATTACACCTAGGTACGCGACTCAAAACTAATTTTCAGTGCATGTTCACATCCCTGGTAAAATAGGGTTCTAAAAAATCTGAGCCAAATTCAAAGTTGCTGTAAAATGCTCAACACACAAATACACAGTGATGAGCCACTTTAATAACGTACACCTACCTTCTACCATGTGGTTTTGAATAACTTGCTAGCCGTATTTGCCCCATGTATTAATGATTAGACAGGACCATCAGTAAGCAGTATTATTTAGGTGGTGTAGCAAAGCACTGACACGGTAATGGAATGTTAGTGTGTGTGTGTGTGTGTTGCTCAGAGTGATACAAGTTATGTGTACCTAATAAAGTGTCCCATTCTTTATTAATGCACCAAGTTGAAAACCTTTTGCTGTTTTTGAACATTAATTGAATAATTAATATATTACTTGACAACAACAGTCTACGGTTAAAACTACATTACCTGGCAAAATAATTGTTTATTTCAATTACTAATAAATTATTAGTTGATGTATCTTATATTGTATTTTGTCAAAAATCGTACCAAAGCAATAAGCCACCTGAAGCCTCTAAGCCACCAAAGGTTTTTTTTAATTACCTGCTGTACTGCCATGTACACAACCACGTTTCTACTGGTAACCAAACTATCATATTACGTAGTCATAGTGGCAGGATATAACCTTGAGAAGGGTGATTAGGTGCTAAATATCAGGGACCCACCCCTCATGGATGAACTCTTCCAGGGCAGCACATTCAGAGACAAGCTGAGGCAGTTCACTACGGAGGGCCACAAAGGACAAGATGGGCAGGAGGTCATCTGCTCCTCTGTAAGGGCAGAATAAAAGAGCAATTAGCTTTTCTATTGAACAGCATTAAAAACAGCATTTTCTCATGCCCAGGGGACAACAAAGTTAATTTGCATTATTGAGGGCGCATTCATGCATCAGCCTTAATACCCTCCCCTGTGAGTCACCAATCTTGGCAAAAAGCACCAGCATTCACACGCTACATGGAGAAAGGATTGCTCGCGTGAGAAACTGGCTGGGTATCCCCTTTCTTGTCTAAAGACACTGGATACCTATCACAGAGGTGAGGGAGCAGCGGACACAGCAACGTACTTCACAAAGTAGAGCACCGGAAAAATGCTTAGCAGTCAGATTATGGAACTATTACGTTACTGCACTCGCACAATGCAACCCACCTGAATTTTTCCATATTCTTGTATGGTCTTGCAGTGATGTTCATTAAAAATGATGGAACATGATCAGAACCTGCACAGATAATTTGTCTTCTTGGACTGTGGACTGACTAATCTTAAAAGGGACATTTTTGTTTGAGAATTCACAGCAGAGTGGAAAGGTTCTCAGGTAAGAGGCTGAAGACAGGGGTGGTGGTGGGGTGGGTGATTGGATGAGGTGGGGGGGTCTGGAAGAGAAAAGGGGGGGGGGGATGTCAGCTCAAATAAAGAGCAATGAGGTCAAGTGAGCTCCCCCACTTGGCTTTGAAGGCTGAATAGAATAGAGAGAACAGGGTAATGAATGAAAGAAGGAGGAAATAACAGCGTTTCGAGGGGAAACACGATTGTATAAATCAGTGTGCAAGTGTGTGTAATGGAGTGACAAAGAGATGAGAGACAATAGAATGGAACGAGTAAAAGAACTGTCGAATTGTTTGTGTGCATACATGCATGTCTAAATTCAAACTCCCTCACAGTCAAACACAATTTAACTGTACAATTAAATTGCAGATCAATCTTCGGACTCAATGCACTGAAAAAAGGCAGACTGCCCTGATTTATACTGCCGTTTCACAATTACATTAATTTTTACAATTCAAGTTTCAAGCACCAAGCAGAAAAAGGCTCCCCTGAGCATTTTCAGTGAATTCAAGCCATGCTCATTATGGGACACACACAGCTCTGCGAATAACAAATATGACCGTAAAATTTCTCATCCAGTACCAAATGAAAGACTGATTCCCAAAAAAAAACAAAAAAAAAAAAAAACACTTTTTAAGCTTGACTGCACTGCATAAGGCCTGCCAGCAGCCACTAGTATCTAGAGCTCGGCGAAATACGCCACTGCCGCTTCGGCTGTGACCATGGAGTATGTGCGTCACTGATGTACCACTGCACCACAAGCAGTGATCCAAGCAGACACACGCACAGAAATGACTCAACTGCCCCTTAAGGGTCATAATAAGCTAAAAAAAAAAAAAAAAGATAAACAGAGATAGAGACACAGATAGACAGAGAAGGACAGATAGAGAGACAGAGACAGAGAGAGAAAGCAGCAGCAGAGGGAGAGATAAGTGCATCAAAGGGCTCTCTGTGTTTAGGGCGGGTGATGGTCGTAGTTTACAAACTTCCTTTACCAAAGCAGTCTCTCAGTTAACTGGATGCTCGCGTGAGCTCACACTTTTACTGGCCTCGTTACAGCAGAGTAGACTTTATCTACTTGAGATATGGTGTACAAATTTTTTGTAGAGTTGTTGCAAGTACTCAACTGTGAGTCTAAAGGATTCCCCAGGGAATTGTTTAGTCAGATTAAGAAATAAATAAACAAATAAAAGTAAATAAACTAAACTGAATAGCATTATATTCTGCACACAGCTATTTTATCAGAACATCTTGCAAAATGAACACTAGCCTCAAACACGAACCACACATAAAATATTACAGGCTGATCCATTTCTTTTCCATAAGGATTTCTGGTTTTTTGGTCACCACTGAATGCATTCGGCACTCTAGAAACCAAAAGAAAACATCAAGCTAATAGGCTGCACAAGTGTGTAAACGTGGCCAAATGATTTACATCAAACTTTCTTCTGGCAGCTAACTGGCTAATCCTCAGACCCCTCTTTCAGCACTGTCTCACTTTCCCTTGGCGCCATATCTAGGCCCATGTGTATTCCAGACAGAGCGACCCACTTAGTGGGCTGGCCAGCTCCGAGCATCCCGCTGAGGTCTGAAGGCCGAGACAGGATCCCCGCTGAGCTTCGGCCTTCGCAGGGCCTGATGAAGACTGACAGAGGGCCAGTGGGACATGCAGGAGGTCACCATTGAACTCAAACTTCAACACCAAGTTGCTCACATCTTCAAGCAGCTTCTACTAGGCAAGTGTATATTAAGAAGACTTACATAGCCGCCGTTTTGGGTGATGGATCATTCTCTTGAAGTAGTCGGTAGTGTTCGGCACAGGCACAGATGAGCCTTAAAGTTCGCACTACAGTGAAGAACAACAAGATTTCAAAGGTGGCAGACAGAGGCAGATGAGAGGTGTAGATATCCCTACATTATCTATCCAAAGCCCTTCAAAACACACAACCTGAGAATGTCAGAACTAAATTATTCTTGAGTTTCTTCAACTCACAGCAAAATAGCGAATGACAATCATGCTTATGGTAATTTCATAACTTAAGGAAAACTCACCTATACATTCCAGCTTCCTCTGTGGACAGTAGTCTCTACACAGCAGTTTCAGCTCCTGTACTGCAGACTCGTAAGGGTAGGAGCCATGCAGGGCAGCGGAGTCTTTGGGGTAAAGTTTGGCAGCTACACCAATTTCACCAGGTGAGGCATTATGATAAAGCTGAACGCTGTTTTCGAAAGCTAGCTCTCGCTCTCTGTGCACTCTCCTGAAGTACCCATTGACAGAGAAGGGGGGGGGGGGAGATTTTATACACATTTTACATAAATATAGAGACTTTACAAACAATAGTTAGTAATAGAGTAAGGCTCAGTCTCAACACAAAACGGCCCCAAGGGCTTCTGGCTTACATGTGCCATCTACTGTTTAAACTCTGCTAGTGTCTAGCGAAACGCAGTCTGCCTGTGTGCAGTCTTCATAAACCATCAAATTAAAGAGGATTCAAGCTTTGTCCACAGTATTTTTTTTTTTTTAAACACTTTATAAAATACTATTTTTCTATGTATTTTGGCCTTTTGTTCACACGCAATCAGCATTTTAGGTCACTGAAAACAAACCTCTTGAAAAACTAATTCAAGAGGGAAATTTTTCAGAAACTGCTCAGTATTTGTGTTTTTGGCTTGTAACGAGGAATACTCTTATCTCTTTGTTTGACGTCAGAGTGTTCTTCGTTATCTCCTTTGTTAGCGTGAGGTAATATCACCACTTATTTATTTATTTATTTTTTACATGCTCTTAACAGTGCTTGACTGTGTTTGTGTTTTTATATGGATACATGTGTGGATCAGATTTTTTTCCAAAAACAATGCAGAAACAGTTTTTAAAAATACCCATGCACGTGTGGACTAATCCTAAGACAGCTGGGAACAAACACTTATAAATTATGGGTGGCACAATAGCACTTATATGATCCCTATACTGATGCTTCAATCTTGAGTATCTGCCGATACCTAATCGATACTGTCTCTTTTCTTCTCTAATACAATAAAGCTGTAAATTATACATTTGTCTGGTTGTACTTTGAATATGAAATGGCTCCCTACTTCCTCTATATGGTGTACAATTTGATTATGGAATTCTGTATACATGCCTCAATCTCTCATGGCTCTTTGTTAGACATGTTACACCATTTGAGTGCAGGAGTCTGTATTTTAATTCCTACATAGTGCACAATGCAGGGAGTAGGGAGCCATTTGAGACACAGCCATGCTGCTCATCTGTGTCACTCATGTCCTCTTCTCTCACATGTCGCTCAAAGTTTAGTTAAGCATTAACCTGACAGTTCAGGCTTTTTTCTAAAATCTGATCCAGTGATTTTATCAATGTGGAGTGTTGATACTGATTTGGAGTTTCTGATTGCTGAACGAGTTTCTTTATCATAAAAGAAAAGAACCATTGACAATAAACGCTACCTTTGCTAGTATTTCTGACCTGTAAAAGCCCCTGATCTACTTCACAATGTTTTTTTTCCTCCCACAAAAAAAAAAGTTTTGTAAATGCTGCATTCTAATTTATACTTTGTTAAAAATTCAGTGAAAAAAAAAAAAATCAGTTAAATTTATTAAGCATGTCTAGTGGCCAAATAAAGTTAAAATGAACTTTAAAAGATTCTACTAGTTAGCATGCATAAATGCAAATTTCACAATACCATCAGATACCGTTATGAACAAAATATACTTTTACTTTTCTACTGCACCTTTCCAAACTTTCTCCGAAGATTGTGTTCTGTTTAAAGATTCACTCATCTGGAGGGCTTAACATTATAACTTGTGTAGCTTAGATCATGAGTAGCTTGACAACTAAACTACATACAATGCAAGGTTACTCCAGGATAGAATATTAATTCATGAACACTGAACTCAGCAGAGGTGGAGGAGTTGCAAACATTCACCAGTTCAAACCCAACACATCACCTCCTAAATTTATGCACAGGATGATTTTTCTTTAAGAGCTGAGTTTATTACACTCAGTGGCTGTATGGAGTGGTTGAACAAGTACCTTGACTGGACCCGACTAGCAACCAAGATCACAGTTTTACTAAACTTCATCAATTTGTCATAGTTTAAAAAATAGTAGTACCTAAATAGTGCCAACAGAGGGCTCCAGATTGGGGCGAAGAAAACCTCCTCCACGCATGCGACACAATGGTCTTTGGAGCTTGCGGTGTTCAGACACTCAAAGGAGAGGAGGCACAGAGACAGCAGACGATCTGAAACAGACTAGAATTAATCTGTACATACACAAGGAAGAGCCCTTTAACATATACACCAGGAACTACAGGATGCAGTAGCATTTTTTTTCTATCTTAAGTGTTCTAAAGAAAATGTATTCATATTACCATAACTGAATTTGAAAAATAAATGTTAAATTCACAGTCTGAAGAGTGGCTAATTGCAGGCTTCATACAAATGATGTGAGCCTGCAAATAAGTACAAATTATGTAGCAGAGTCAAGTAAAACCTTACCCTAAAAAGTGGATGATAGCCAGTTATCCTATTTCTTTATTTAAATGTTTACCAATTTGTTTGATTTGCTCATCTGTTCGTCATTATGGTAAAAGAAAAACTAATCATTGCACAAATTGCGTCAGAGGCAGTGCTTTGTTGGTGCATTGTATCTTGTTGGCATCAGAAAAGCTAAAGATCATTATACTGTGTCACAGAAATGTCTTTAACCATCATACCACATTTTACCACACATGCTCACTCACCGATGGCATTGTGGATGTCTTTCACTATGGCTTTCAGGTGTTCCTTCAAAGCCCGCTCCTCCAAGTCTTGAATGTGAGTTTCACAGTCTGCATGGGTTGAGTCACAGGTCACATCTGAGACTGTGTCATCAGCACTGTTAGCTGGATCCCAGTCCAGCTGAGTCAGGAACTGCTCTAGATCCTCAAAGGAGTTCTCTCGGTCTGGAGGGGCCGGAGTCGGGGGTTCCTCTGAATCCAACTCAGGTTCTGTCTCGTTGGCATTCAAGTCTTGAAGTAGTGAGAGTGAAATGGATGCGTCCGACAGGCTGTGAACCAGCCCAGGTCTGAGTTGGACATTGGGGCCGTCGACGAGAAGCAGGCTCTGGGCGCTCCGGGACGGTTTTAAAGACACAGAGTGGCCAGACACAGGGCTGGGGAGAACAAACTGGCTCACTAAGGGATACAGCCTGTTATACACTTGATACTGAAGCTTCTTCAGTAGCTGCATGACAGGATGGTCTGGAGAGCTGGGAAAAGGAACAAAATTAACTGACACATGGCACATTATGAAAGGTGAATCCTCATCTTTAATAACGCACTATTAATAATTAAGAATTAACAAACAGTAATTAATGAAGGGAAATGAGGCTTAGCTGAAGTGTAACAGATCCTTAAAGAATTATTCACGGACCACCTGTTTTACTAATCAGTAAGAACGTAAAGAACGTAAGTTGATCTTGTACCTCAGAAGACATGTGACAAGGCCTGAAACCAAAGATGTATCGTTTGGGTTCTTTTTCAGGTTAGCTTTCCAAACTTTAGGCCAATCCTGCAGAATGAAACATCAAACACTTTAGAGTTAAGTTACTCAATGCCATTATTAAACACGTATATTCAGAGATATAAACTACACACACAATACTACTGTACACACTTACATGATCTTGTTCATATTCCAATATATTTGCATACAGAACTCGTTGCTCCTGTTCCTCAGGTGTCATGGTTCCCAAAGATGAAAACCTTCTGTTCAAGCAAACAAACAAAAGTCCAAATCTTTACAGAGACTGTTTAAATTCTAGGCTTGGTCTGGGTCCAGAGCTAACTTAAGTCATCCTCAGAACAGGTCTACTTTTAACAAAAAAGAAATAAATAAATAACCATAAGAAAAATGCCTAGCGAAACTAATTTGGAAATAAGACACAAAGGCTTCAGTTCCTCTTATTTTGATTACAGTGCTGAATATCGCAATTGATTTGCCTTGTATTAAAATATGGTGGAGTGTAATTGTGGAGCGAATGTTTAGGTTCTGAGCGCTGAATAAGATCTTAGCTCTTGTATTCAGTATTATGTATGATGAAGGAATTAGTATTATCAATATTACCAAAAATGCATGAATTATCCATCTGGCAGATTCCATCTCTCTTAATCCTCCTCAGGATAAACACATCCTTGAAAACAGTGACCAGGTTCCTGATTGGATATTTGCACAGCCAGCAGGGTA
>JBBPCZ010000019.1:12751426-12762783 GCA_037974445.1 Brycinus macrolepidotus | reverse complement strand
ACTAGCAGTTGGGATTCAAACCCCCAACCTTCTGATTGCAGGGCCAACACCCTAACCACTAGGCCACCAGCTGCCCAATGCAATGGACTACAGTCCTAAAATATCAGCATTTTATTCATTTTATGTGGTATTTGGTGCCCTTTTTAGGTACAGTGCTGTCCAACAGGTGGCGATGCCACCAGAAATGCACAGTGCAAGCATTCCATCAAAGATGGAGTGGAGTCTGCTCCTGGGGGGCAGAGTCTGCCCTAAAGGTTATAAAAGCAAGTCACCAACCCCCACCTTTTCTGTCTCCTCCATCTGCCTCCAAAGCTGATGCAATCAAGGGCAGTCAAAGGAACTCACCTGTAGGCCTTAAGTCTCAGTAACTTGGCTAAAGTTTAACTTAGACATCTAATCATGTAGTTTATCACAGTGCCATGTTGAGACATCAACATCACACTTCCTTCATCTCTAGAGAACAAAGGGTTGGATTTCCCGCATTCCTTCTTCACTCACACGGAACACCATCTGAGCACCATCTTCACCACTCAAACTGGCCCCGTTTTTTCCTCCCTGTTGCTCACGAAATAGGGAATGGAAAACCCCACAACACTCTCTCTCTCTCTCTCTCTCTCTCTCTCTTACTCTCTCTTGTTCATGTAGGCACACACTTGTGCAAGTGTGCACAGCGCATGCTCAGTCACTCACTGATTCAATCGCTCTTTCAATTAAACCATAACTGTAAACATACTGATGTTTATTTGATTGTTTCATGTGTTTTAGAATGCTGTCAATAAATGTTTCACTTATTTTCACAAAAGTGTCTTGATTTCATTCTAATGCTATCTATATCTTTATCAATATCACAAGAATTCTTACTTCTTAAGCAACTTTCTGAACTCAAATCGTTAAATTATCTTCTTTAGTAAGTAAATGAAGATCGTTATATTTATGATTTGATTTTACTGATGATGCCCTGCAGTTGGCTGGTGCCCCACCCAGGGTGAGTCCCTGCCTTGCACCCACTGGCCCTGGGACAGGCTCCAGGTACTCACGACCCTAGTAAGGATTAAGCGGTTATAGAAAGTGAGTGAGTGATTGATTTTACTAATGAGACCGATCAATTAAATGAGACTGATTTATTTAACGAGGGCAGAAATAAATGTAATAAACATATAGAAATAAATGTTACATATATCTGAAAAATATCAGATATTAGCATAAAACAGAATTATCATCAGTACATGCCTATTATATTATACTGCATATCATATTTAATTATATATTACTGTACATCTATTATATTTTACATAAAAGTGGTGTATTGTATCATGCATCATGTACAACATAACTGCTTTTAATTGCTTTGATTGCCTTCATACTTTGTTGACCTTACAAGGATGGGTCACTACACCTTAAATTATTAAAAGATGCTGCTGCATTTGAGGCATAAAGGACTTCTAGCACTGCAAGATATCTGGCAGAACACAAACAGTCACGATCATCCCAGCAAGGCATCTACTTTTAACTTTCAGTGACTTTCAAGGCTTTGCTTGTTGTAAATGCTTTCAGAATTTACAACCCTCAGCACTGATGCTTTATTTCCCTCTTCCAAAAAGCTTATATTGCCCTTGACACCATGAGCATGTGTTGTCATATGAACACAATTAATATGAGGTTCCTCATGCAACAGACAGAAATTCTATTTGTCAGAAAAGTATAATTAAACTCATGAAAATAAATGGATATTTCTGTGTTCCTGTGATCTGTAAAAGGAGCAACAAATGGGGTTTGTGAACCCTGCTAATTAAAATCAATGGTGTGAGATTTGGAGTTTGGGGAATGGAACAGATCCACAAACCAGATGTCAGGAGGCTTTTTGGCCAAGACAGAGTTTTTGCTGCATAGATTGGAAGTTCAAATTAAAGCCCCAAATCTAATATTAAGCTTCAGCTTGAAGTCCTTCACTGGGACCCAGGTCACACTCAATCATCTCCTGTTTTTATAGGTTTGTAAAGATGTTTTATAGGTTTGTAAAGAGTGTATGATTATGACTGTGAACAGGAAGGAAATGGAAGGAGTGGTGTGCGCTAAACCGCTCTAAATTTACATGTCCTGAGGAAATTTGTTTAATGTCATCTATTTTAACGTATCTGTCAATTACATGGCTGCTGCACACTTGAAGAGACTGTAATTACGAAGGCAGTTAGGAGTTGAGAGAGTGCCGAGAGACCTGGGCATTACAGTAAAATGTGAATCCAAAGAAAAGAAGCCTGTGTCCATGAAACCCAGCCTAAAATAAAAATCTCTGTGTAGAGGAAGTAGTATTAGTGGTACTGGCAATTCCAAGGACCCCCCACATGGTACCACCAACTATTTTTAAGCTATTTTTGTACCAGACTACCACACATACGTATTTACAAAGCAACAGAATTGTGCTTGCATGGTCCGACACATTGAGGCTGCTGGGTACCCTTCTTTTAAACTAATGACATTTAATCTATGCAAGCTAAGGCTACTTCATAGTAAACAAATAAATGAGATGATGTAATTGAGAATAAAGGACAAAGATTTTACTCTCCATACCCCCATTCACATGTACCTTTACACTTGATTTTTAACCAAAAAGGTTTAAGGGCCACACACATAGAAAATAGAACATTACAAGAGTAGAAATCCCTGTAATATTGATGCGGCAATTTACCTGCACAAGACCTAGTACGATCCCCACAAAAATCAATGTGAGGGTTCACATGTGCGAAAAAGCTATTATGGGGAAAGTTGATTAATGTATTGGCTTAAGTTGTTTTTCCAGTCAAGCTTTCCGTTTTCGTGAGTGACAAAAGTCTTTTGTACAATTCTAGTGGCATGCTGCTCGAGAGAAGTGGCACAAATTGGTCCTTCCAGCGCTGTGGTTTATTTTGCACAAAAGTAATGCAGCATCACTGGCAAAGTGCTATGTTTCTGTGATGGCTTTGTTTTACGGTCAGGTTTTCAGTTTCTGCTGGAGAAAATTGGTGTTGGCCATTCGTGCTGTGGGTCTTAAGCCGTGAGGAATTCAAGTCTGGGTGAATGATGCCGAGCCCAAACATTACTGTTAAAGGCATGCCGCACTGTGCTCTAGGTAAATTGGCCCTTGATCTGCTGACATTCAAGAGTCAAATGCATCTGTAAAATGCAATGCATTCAGTACAACATTAGTACATTAAGCAGAAATGAGCTCAGTAATTGCTTTGTAAAAATAAAAATAAAATGTGCAGATTAGTCAGCTATCTGACCTACATTACTTTTTAATCAGGTTCATTCATTGTGTCTAATTAAACTTATACACCTGGTCTGTAAACACTGGCAATCACCTAACGCTGTGAGAATCTATTGTTTGTGCAGTCACTGTTTCCTCTGATTTTTTATCTGGTTATCAGTTAGTTGTATTTATACTTTGAGGTTAATCACTTTTTCCTGCATTTCCTGTTCTATTTTTTCTCTATAATTTGCAGTTAGATGATGTACAAATACACAAATCAGCTATAATGTTTTAACCCTCTGCCTGATATTGGGCACCCTGAAACCCTGAAAACGCCCACTGCCATTTAGGAATATCGGTGCCATGGGGTGATATGTATTAGAGTAACATCCACATGAATGCCAGGACCAAAAGTTTCCCTGCAGAACATTGCCCTGAGCATCACACAGCCTCTGCCAGCTTGCCTACTTCCCCAAGTGCCCATTGGTGCCATCTCCTACCCAAGTAAGCAATACACACACCCCCAGCCATCCACGTGATGTAAAAGAAAACGTGATTCATCAGACCAGGCCACCTACCACCTGGGGTGATAGTAGCCTAGTGGTTAAAACCTTTGCCTGTGAACCCAATGACCACAAAGTAGCAGGTTTGAACCCCCACATTCTAACATTGTGTCCTTGAGCAAGACACTTAACCCTCAGTTGCTCCAGGGGGACTGTCCCTGTAACTAATGATTGAAAGTCGCTCAGGATAAGGGTGTCTACAAAATGCCACTTTACTTTACTTTACCTTCTTCCATTGCTCCATGATATAGTTCTGATCCTAATGTGCCCATTGTAGGCGTTTTCAGTGGTGGACAGAGGTCAGCATGGGCACTCTAATTGGTCTGTGGCTACACGGACAGGTTAGCCTCACATGCATCGTTGAGCCATAGTGCCCTGAAGTGTACCAGGGCACTCCACAAGACCTGCCATTTTGGAGATGTTCTCACCCATTCCTTACAGTCAAAGTCGCTCAGATTCTTACATTTGCCCATTTTTCCTGCTTCCAACACATCAATTTCATGAATGGACTGCTCATTTACTGCCTAAAATATTCCTTTCTTGCTAACCAAAACTACTCAGTGACTTTCCTGGCCTCCTCAACCAACCAGTGGACAATTGCATGCTCAGGTCTTGGCCTTCAGCTCATCTTAGCCTGTAAGATGCTAAACATGGCATTTTTACCATATGACTAGAAATTCATTATGAATTTCTTGGCTATATTCAAATAAAATTCAACTTATATAAATGTTTCATTATATCCAGTACTGTTTTAGTACTTATAAGTTGTAACTTTGCTTTTAACTAATATTGACTGATTGATTTTATTATCCAGTGCAGTAAAAATTTCTTCGGCTTTTCTATTTAAAATACAAATACAGATAAATAACATTAACGCACAAACACTTAAATCACGTAAATACATTTAAAAGTATACCACAGTCAGCAGTGCTGTAAAAACAGATGAGTAAATCACTATCATTTAAAAAGGGAGAACTACATGTAGCTCTTTAATGCTAGAATTGTCATGTAGGGGTCCCTGAAAGGATGCACGGCAAAACCAGAGTTAGGAAACACAAAGTCCTTTTATTGAAAGTCCACAGCAAACGTGAGCTCACCGAGCTCCAAACTCAAACCAAGTACTCCGAACGAAACTAGGAAGGTTCTAGGAAGATCCGTCTTCCCACATGAATGGACCCGTGCTGGGGAGTCTCTCTTGGTCTCACGAGCCAAGGTACTGTATAGGGCCAATCCAGCCCGTACTCGAAATCCACTGTTTAGCCGCAGTAGAAAACCGGCACTCAAAACACCTCACGCCTGTGTGGAGAGATGGAGAAGTCAGTCACTGAAGCTTCTGTAGCCTGAGGGGCTAAAGCTACATGAGCTGTAGCCACAGTCCTTAGCAGCTTCTGCTACTGCCACTTGGAGAAGCTCTAAGAAGCTCTCCACTGCCACTTGGAGAAGCTCTGGTGGATTAGCTCCCTCTTGACTCATTCTCTCACTCAGCACTGTTCACCAAAACACACAAGGAGGTTAAGCACATCTGTAAACACACACATACATCCGAACCCGTACATGCGCATAGCTGAGTGCTACCACTCTGCTGGCTGATGATTGAGGCTATGGATTTGGGTGACCACGCACCGTTGTACTGTTACAACGGTGCCTTTAAATTTTGACTAAACATAACACACCTGGTCATGGCATCAGGTGCCCAAAAACCCAGCTAATGTGTTAACTCCCCACACCTGGGTTAAGGACGCCTGATGCCATAACACAAGGCCTCACAAAACTGAACCCATGGCGGCCTCTAATGGCCGCCACCCTCAGACCTGACAAGAATAACTAGAATGTTAGATATGTAGAATATCTTATTACAACCCATAAATGTTTCTTTCGTCAACTGTATTGTTGTAGGTAGGTTTATTATTAATTGAATTCAGTTTTTATTTTGATGTTTAGTTCAGTTGAAGCACAGTTAAGGCTGCAGATTTTTAGTTTTGGCTTTTACCTTTATGGTAAATATTTTGTTAAAGACTGGGGCATACTGCATGCTTCCTTCTAATGATTTTCAGAATTTTAGCAATGCTTATTTAGATAAATATCTAGCACAACAGTTGATGTCGTTCAACAAAGCCGTACTGTATTTATGGTTTGACACTGTAATAAAACAAATATAACTAGCAATAAAAACATTTTTTCTGCAATATTGTTTCATTTGTTTCTTTTGCCTCAGAAATGAAAGCCAAAGAATATTAAACATACAATCTTTTCAAGAGTCTTAATAAATTGATGGTTATTCTAAGGGATTCTATTGCACTGCTCAAAAACATCTTAGTTTTTAAGAGTATAGACATATGTACACTCTTAAAACTAAATGTGCCAACTAGAACTAAAAAGGGCTCATTAGAGTGCGATGTCACAGAGGATGATGTGCATGATTTTATAGTAATGGGAGCTCCAGTTGTTCATCTGTAATAGGGGGAGCTCCAATTGTTCATCCACTTCAGCATAACTATAGTAGTATAGCCAGAGGTATTAGAATACAGCCCATGGTGTGTTTAATTTAACAAATGAGTGTACACAGTGATTATTCATTCGTTAGTGGTGCTGTTAGTGGCTCTCACAGGGGTTGGTGAGGGCACTGCCAGCAGCGGATGCTAGATGAAAAAGCATCACTATTTTCTCACCTCTGCCGTACCTCTTTGGCACCTCCATGCAAAGCACTTCATTATGCTGCTTCAGAAAGTCTCCAAATGGAACACTGGACGCCTTTCTCTGAAGCCATGCATACATTACCCCTGCTTTTTCAGCAGACGAGGTTTGGGATCATGCCAATCGCCAAATATAATGTTATAGCAGTGCCTACTAAAGATTTAAGTTTTGTGAACCTAGGTCAGCTTTTGCTTTGAAAAATACCTTTTCTTCAGTGCATTACTTCTAATATAGCATTCTTAGAGCATAAGCATGCAAAATGTAATTAGAGCAACAGTTATATGATTTGTTTAAGAATGCATAATGTAACATTACAAAGGCCACTCCATTTAAAAGTAAACAGACGTTCAGTTGTGGCCTGCAGAGTACACACATACAATAGTTTTATTGTTCTTCTGACTTTTTTTTTCTTTTTCAAATTTTGCCCTTTTGAGCTACTTAGTTTATTCTACCCGATCCCTAATTGCTCATTAAAAAATGCTATTGTAGTAGGAGAGATAGACGCTAAAGGCTATGTTTCCTCTGCAGTTGAACCCACCTGCCCTATTGACACGTAATATATGTCTCCATTTTTACCAGAAATTGCGTCTGTGTCTGTAACTATCCTTGACTGTGGAGATGTTTTACTGCCGCTGAGATGAATGACTTATAGTTTTGTAATTGGTTTAATCAAGAGCTGAAAAGGCTTTCATTAACACGAAGGCTTTGCTTATGGCTCTCAGTATGTGAGCAGTGAACGTAGCACCAGTGCGTCTGCAAGATAGTAATGTTGTACATTAGTCTTCAAAAACAGTGCATCATTGCCCTCTAGAAAGGTCGTTAATCTTTTCAATCTGGACCAAGACAGTGAAAGTCATCTTTTCACTACAACTTTCCTGTTCATTGTACTTTTTCCTCAATCTTTGTTATTTTACTTCTATGTTTCCAACTTCACCTTCTACAGTCCTTGCTGACTAATGTTTTATAAAATAACTTGACATGAAATATTCGACAGGGGTGTTTCCGAGGCTTCGAACAAAAACTCCATAGCTAGTTGGTCTTATTTATGAAGAAATAATGTTGCCTAATAATGTTGTCTGATAATATAGACAGTTGAGACATAAGTATATATTTTCAATCTCTAGGTTCCCTCGCTAGTCTGTCCATTCAGTCTGGCTTGATTCTGCTGGTAAAGGACTATAGCTCTGTACTCTTGTACCCACTCACAAACATGTCATTAAATGTAATGGAAATAAATGTTAAATCTAATTTATTATTAGTCTGTCTGTTTGGTTTCACACTGAGTGCATATTGTTGTAATGAACCGGCTCCAGTCAGTAATGAAATACACTGACTGTTCTCTAACTGACTCTCTCCTTCTCTCTGATAGACACAAATAAATGCATATGCTCATTGACACCATGTGCTGAACACGGGTCAATACCTAGATTCAAACTTAACAACAGCAAAACTCATTCTACAATTAAGGAAATAGCAAAAGGTACGCTATGATTGATCTACTACAATTTGGAAGTACATCATAATTTATGATCCAGTTTTCTCTCAATTCAGAGTTACCATTAACGACGGTAGAAAGTGATAGAATAAAATTAAGATATTGTTGCCATTAGGACAAAATCTTATTTCCTTTTTAGCAATTTTTGATTTTTAACGCAATTTTGAAAACACCAGTTATCCTTTACACTGAGTAAATATTTCTTCATGAATGGACCACTAAAATGGCTGGAAACCACTCGGGAGAAAAAGAACATTAAATTCTCATATCAGTTAATGTTTTTTCTTTCTCCTGAAAAGTTTTTTTTTTCTCCATTTCTCAATTTTGGAGATTATTCAAACTGTGACAACATTTACATATCAAATGTAGTGAAGAAAAAATAAAAGTATGAAAAAATGAAAACAGTTTAAGAAATGATAAACTGAAGTATGGACTAAGGCATAAATAGTGTCTTTTGAGTCCACAGAGTACAATGATGTCTATCCTGAATATCCTACAAGTCTACTGTAATGCTACAGACACAGCTCACCTGTGACTGAGCTTGTGGCTCATTTCCTTTTCAGTTTCAGTGTAATATTTTCTGTTCTCAGTATAGACATTAGATCTTCACAAGTGAAAGCTTCCTGTTCTTTAAGCGTGTACGCTTTCTTTTTGACTTTAGTCACCTTCCTCTACAAACTAAAACATCACAAAGCTTTAGAAAACAATAATAGATGAAAGATCTGTCAAAATGTGTCATAATTTGTATTTTAAGATATCGAGCGAAAGCAGGGTCAAAAACTTAGTGAATTATAAAGATTTAAGTGCTTAATTTTAAATGACTCCAACCTCCTTACCACTACTGCAAACATTTGATGTGCTCCCCCTTCATGCAGCATTAAAACCTTGATATGATTTCACAAAAACCTTTAGGAAGTGTTTTTTTTTTCCCACAATCTGTGGAACATCTTTCTCCCTTCACCAATCTTGCTTTTGTTATTGTGTTCCTCAGAGGCTTGCTTTAAAGTTTGAACATCTCCAGGATCTGGCTCCATGTGAATAGCTTAACAATTCTGAGATGCTCTCCTAATTCCTTGAGTGTTGAGAATGCTGTTAAATGGCCATTATGATGCCTAGTGTCCTTTGTAATTGGCTCTAATTGTGGCTGTCCATGCTGAAGTGCTAGGCCTACAGTTTGTTTGGCAGCTTGGCTTCCCCCTGAGGCAGCAGAAGCACCATTCAAATGAGCATCTCCAACTCCTCTTCTCCCCTCTGCCACTCTCTTCACTACTCGTGTTTTGCTTGAGTCCTTGTCATTATCATTGTGCTTTTGTCTCTGAGGTCACCTTAAGGACATAGGCGAGCGAGAGCGAGGGCGAGAGTGGGGAGGAAAGAGAGCGAGTGAGGGAGAGGAAAGAGTCCTGCAAAGAAAGGACCAGTGTTCATTATCACATGCCTGACAGACATGCGAGGCCCATTTTACATTCATTATTCCAGGCTGCCAGTGATGCCGCCATTACGAAGACAAGCTGTAGAATAGGATGAGCTTTATCATGAGGAAAAGCATGACATGGCCATTGTGATGCACTGTGCTGGGCTTCCTGAGTGACTGTCACGCTTGCACATGAGAGTACTGACTCCTATTATGTTATCCACATTCGCTTTCTGTTCGGTTTTGGTGAGCACATGTGGTGAGCATGAACCAATAAGCACGGATCTTAACTGATCCTTTCCAGGGTGAATCATGTAATGATATGAGTGTTGGTTAAGAGAATTAAAAGGCCCATGTCCTACACTTGTCATGTATTTTATTTTCATCCCAGAGGTGCACTTATGATATTATGCTGGTTTATTTACCAAAAACTATTATAATTATTTTTCGACCACTTTACAACCTCTCTTCATTCCTAAAAAACAGGCTGTTTTTTTTTTTTTGTCACTGTGCCTTTGGACTAATATACGTGAATGATTTCTGATCTGATTGGCTGCCATGTATTGTGCTTTATTCATAAACCAGTCTAACCGAAATGCTCCTTGGGGAGGGAAAGTGCAAAACTACCACATCTGCTGGTTGCATTCAAAGCATATCGAATCGCCATTCACTTCACTATACAGACACATCAAATTTAAGAGAACTTGTGATACTGGCCATATTAACAACTGTTTATGAAAAAGGTTGGATTTTTAAAACATTCCTTTTGTTGAAGCAGATGTTCTCAATTGAATTTGATTTACTCAGCAGAGGTTTTTACTTGTAGAGCCCATGCCAGTTCAAGTTCATGATCAAAGCCAAAGAGACACATACAGCTCTGGAAAAAAAGTGAGAGACCACTGCAATTTACTTTTAAATCAGCATCTCTATGAGTATGATAATCGTTCCATGCCAGTGTCCGTTCCTACACAAGCACCTCATTCTGCTTTATGAGGTACTGATAACTGATCACCTGAATCAAATCTCATTTAATGAAGAAAAGTATAAAAAAAACCACTGCTGTAATCAACACTCTCCTCTGTGACCAGTTGGATGGCTAAACACTACTAGAAGTACGTCAAAGGTAATTATTACCATTTTGTTTAAGAGTGAACAAGAGATTTGTTTTCTTTGAATTATTCAAGTTCTGTAAACACTGCATCATTTCTCTTACTTTGATGTTTTGTCATTTCCTTTAAAATTATGCTTTAAAGAACAATATTTTCATTTGGAAATTAGGAGGAATATTGTCAGCAAGTCTTAAAAATTTGAGAACAAATTGGAGTAAACTTTGGGGTAGCATCCAATATACACCAGACGGCTACAGATGGGTAGAAATACTGTGACAAATTCGAATAGTGTTATCTTATTTCCAGCAACAACAGGCAAATTGATATATAGTATAATGTACAGAGAGCTCCATATGTATTGCTATAATTGTTAATTAGCACAATCTCACATTGAACAAATGAGAGAAAACCTTAGTTTAGTCTAAGAAAACTAAACGTTCAAAATAAAACATTCAAAAAATAATGAATCAGTTTGACCAAAACTCCCCCTCCATGCCAGCAGACTATTTGGAAGGCATTGCAGAAGACTAGTAAGTGCCTGGAGCTTTTTAGTGTAAAAAGAAAGACAGTAATACAGAAAAGATTCTCATGTCTACTGAACTTATTGTTAAGTATGGTGGAGTGTCTGTGGGACTGTTTTTCCTCCAAAGGCCCCGAGGACCTTGTTACGAGACATGGCATCACAGACTTTATCAAGTAGCAGAAGAGTTTAAATAAAACTCTGCCTGAACACTAAAACTGGGTCATTTTTTAATCTTCTATATGGACTGTGTTCCAGAACATATGTATTTTATGCATGTATGTATGTGTATATTATATATGTATATTATTTAACCATTTTGTGTGGAACAAAAATGGT
>JBBPCZ010000019.1:12704268-12718071 GCA_037974445.1 Brycinus macrolepidotus | reverse complement strand
GTAAAGTACAGATACGTAAAAATGTACTTAAGTACAGTAACGAAGTACAAATACTTTGTTACATTCCACCACTGAAAGAAGGACATCGGGTGAACTGGTTAGGCTACCCTGGCAATGGGGGAGCAAAGGTCCGATCCCACAGAAGAGCTAATGTAGCACAAAATGCTGAAAAAATGCATGCTGTCTATGATAGAAAGGTGTCTTGCTGTGTATGAGTCTTTGTTGCCACAGAAAGGTTAGAGTGCGCATGCTGACACTTGTCCACAACCAAAAGCGCCTAAAATGGTCATATGAGCATCAGAACTGGACCCTGGAACAATGAAAGACTATGGCCTGGTCTGTAGAATGACATTTTTTTTTACACCATGTGGGTGGCTGGGTGGCAAGCCGGCAGAGGCAATGTGAGGCTCTGAGCAATGTTCTGCTGGAAAATCGTGGAGCCTGGCATCTATGTAGATATTACTTTGACATATACCACCTACCTAAACAATGTTGTAGTACAAGTACATCCTTTCATGGCAACGGTATTCCCTATTGTTTCAGCAGTCATTTTATTCATTAATCTATAGTATTTATATCCTCTTCTCTTACTGACTGCAGCATTTTTGTTTACAGAGTACTTTCTGGAGAGTTTTATTTTGACTTCATACTATATTTTATATTGTTCTTGTCTTCGTGTCTCTGTTTGTCTGTGCAGTCGTTGCATGAGCAGTTTCCTTCTGGATCAACATCAGTTTTCAGTTTTCTGATACTGATTCTAATGACAGTGGTCTAATGGCAGGATAATGTGCTCTGCCACACTGCAATAATTGTTCAGGAATGGTTTGAAGAACATGACAAAGAGTTAAATCTCAGTCTGGCCGAGAGATTTCTTGCTGAGAACTGGAACAGTTCTAAACCATGGCTGACACTTTACACTTTACTCTTTCTGTAACAGGCAGCAATTTGGAATGCAG
The DNA here is from genome assembly GCA_037974445.1 of Brycinus macrolepidotus. Taxonomy (NCBI): domain Eukaryota; kingdom Metazoa; phylum Chordata; class Actinopteri; order Characiformes; family Alestidae; genus Brycinus; species Brycinus macrolepidotus. Next base: position 12,717,115 of record JBBPCZ010000019.1, on the reverse strand, counting down.
CTGACGTTTTGCTCCTTTACCAACAATACTGGCATGGGATGGGATTGCATCGGCTCTGCGGGATTTAATATTAGCCCATTAAAACAGGCACCTTTAATTACCCTCTTTATGGTTGTTATTTCTGACAGTTGTGCTAGTTGTGTATTTTTTGTTTTTTACTGTATCTTTGTTTGTATTTAATCTTACATTAATTAGAGTCAGGGTTAGGTAACTGTAGCTCATGGTAATTGATATCTGTCAAAAAAATCATAATGTTTCTTTCAGCTTTAGCAATGACTGACAAGATCTTTTTTTTTTGTATACATACTGAATGTGGAACTACTGTTGAAATTTGTTTGAAGACCTCATCAATCAAATATACCTCTTAGCCTTAACCAGGGTCATGGGGGGTGCTGGAGCCAATCCCAGTGGTCACAGGGTGAAAGGAAAAAGGTTGCCAGTCCATCACAGGACTCAAAAGAATCAGGTTCAAAACAAAACAAAAAGGTTCCCTGCTGCTCTCGGAACATATCTCACCTCTAAAAAGCATACTCCTTTCACACTGCTTCCATAATGTACCTGCAGGTCGAACAGCAAATATTCATATGCTGTAGAAAAGATTCTATAAACAGCTGGGCAACACTGGAAGCTCCACCAGCTCTGTTATCCTGGGACCTTAGTGGGTGGAATGGGAACTCATTGAAACCCTTGAACCTCCGAATGCTGATGAGATACAGCAGAGCTGGAGCTGAGCTCTGAAAGGAGCTGAGTCAGAGGTGTTCTGGAGTGGAACTGTTCTGTCTGGCATCCTGGGTACTGGGCGCAAGCCTTACACTGTTCTTAATAAGCTTGGAGTCATCGCTGTGTGGGCTTAATGCTGTTTCTTTTCTTTTATTATCGTTGATCTCTAAGTAATGAGAGTCTATTTTAATACATGATCCCAGTCCAAAGGTGTCTCGGAGTTATTTTGTTCTCTCCACATATCCGTTAAAGTGGGGATCACAGTGGAATTGTGCTGTGCTGGAAATTTTAAATTGTCAGTGCTGTCTCATAAATTCATTTCCATGCTATATGCACATACATGACCGAAATGAGGACTTAATGGTACATCTGAAACTGAAATGGAGTATGAAATGATCCAGACTTGATTCATGAATGGATTCATCACAGTCTTACTAATTAATAGCAGTGGCTGATGTGGTGCCCAGTAGCACAGTTATGTAAAGACTAATGTAATGGCATTCCCATTCAACTACTCACTTCACAATTACTCTCTTAACCAAGAGAGCTACACTCGTAAATCAAACATAAGGAAAACTGATGAACATTATAAATAACACTGGATGATACAAATGACACAAATGATAGAGAGATAAAATATAGCATCAACCAGGTCAAATGAAAATTTGGGTTAAATGAAAATTTTGTTTTCATAGATGTCCCTTAGGGGTTTTCCTCACTGTAACTGATTAGCAGTGGTGAGCAGAGTAGCCTCAGGTAAAATATTACTTCTGTGAAGTAGTGAATCACATAAAAAGGTAAAACAAATATTCAAAAGTATAGGACAACAGCAGAGAGGCAATTTATCTACAGTCTATCTGCACAGGAACAGAAGTTTATTCACTATTCTTCCTGTTTTTATCTACACATGGACTGAAGAAAATAATAAACCTCAAAAGTCAGAAGTGGACCAAGTGCAGAGCAGTGCACCAAAGTTGCGAAAGTAACATAATACGTTTGAATAAAAAAGTAATTAATACTGTAATACTGAATGTCAATGACTGACATCTTTAACAAACAAAAAAAAAACCCTAAGAACAAAAATGATTTTGAGTGTTTCTTTTTCAGAATCTGTAGAAAAAGGACTGCACTGTCTGCTGGAGCAATTTGAATAATGATACATCACACCTGGCCTGTTAGTTATGTGCAAGACCATCATAACACATTGAACTGCCAACCATCCTACAAAAGTGCAAAGTGTCAAGTGCATTTAACAAAAATGCCAAAAGAGGATGCCAGAAAGGTTGTTGTTCTACAGAATTCCTTGAACACATGCAGCACTGTGGTCATGAACCAGAAACAAAGCCCTTTATCTGGATGCGCACAATCTTAAAAATACAGGTGCCAACAAAGGACTCTTTAGCACCATAGAAGAACAACTTTTAATTCCCTAAAGCACTTTTTAATGAATAGTTCTTTGGACAACCATTTTTGTAATAGATGTACGATGGTGGAGAACATTTGTAAACTGCCACATAATGTAAAGGCTTTATAACAATGAAAGTTTTTGTTTTTAGGTGCCAAAAAGGGTTATTTGGAGTAATGCCATAGAGGAGAGAACCATTTTAGTGTGCCTGCTGTTGTCCTTCTTAAGTTTTATTTTTATTATTAGCGTGGTTGCAGAAGCAATCACACCATTCCTCTTTTTATGTTTATTATTATTATTATCATTATTATTATTATTATTTTATTTTTATTTTTTTAATTAATATTTAGAGCTGGAATTTGGTGTCCCTTCTCCTCCTTCAGTTTCCCTTTTCAGGCATGCACAAGTCAATGAAATATGTGTCACTGTTGTGGTTTATAGAAAAAAATATATTTTAGTTGGTTTTCCAGTAAGGAGCCTTTGTTCTGTCTCCGTGGCCATGCTGAAGCAATCACACTACTGTTCCTCTTAAGTTTTTTTGTTATTCTTATTCTTCTTCTTATTATTATTATTTTATTCCATATGTTTTTTTAGCTGTTTCTCCTCTGAGCCCATATTGAATTTGGGTAAAATTCCAATGCTAAAACATTCTTTAATGTCCGGTGTAATGCACATGTATTCCGTTTTTTGATCGTTTGATCAGGAGCTGAGTATTGATCGTTTTAAAATTAGATTTTTGTGGTCGTATGGGGAGAGAGAGCGGAGGGGCAAGTTGCCTTAAAAGAGTGCAGCGGAGTGAGAGTCTCGGATCGAGTGTTGTGACATCATGGCAATGGCAGCCAGAAAGCGATAAAACGCTGAGCAATAATTCAGACTTGCGGAGCTAAAGACACAGCAGACTCATAAACAGACTTCAAGACACTAAAGCTCAGGTCAGCTACAAAAACAGACTTGTGTCACTGTGTGTTGTGGTTTAATTAAAAATAAACAGCCTGTGAGCATGGCTACACACACTATTCCCACCCTTTTTCAGGCCAAAGTGGTTCCCTCCTCCCATTTTCAGCTGTCCTTAACCATAAATGGCTTGGTAATAGACAGCGAGTTAAAATGCGGTGCGCTGAGTGAAGAGAGTCAGAAGAGATGCCAGTTCAGGACTCCACTGTGAGCAGAATTTATTTTTAACGCTTTAATTTATTTTAAAACTTTTTTTGGCCATAAAACCAATGTTTGGATGTCTTTAAACACTGGCTTTACAGCAAACATACAATCACAGTTTGTATTTTCTCGTGGAAATGCAATCTAGTTTGTAATTGAACCTTGAAAGAAATTTTTTAAAGAACCGTTACATTATATGAGAGCTCTTCATACGTTTAAAAGGTTCTTCTCTTTTTAAACATAAAAGAACCCTTTGTGTGATCTTTTTTTTCAGAGTATATAGGGCTAGTTTCTTGGACATGGATCAAACCTTGGGCTAAACTACAAGTCTAGCTAGATTTACACTCTGATCTGGGTGACAGACAGACAATCAGATAGATGGGTAGATTACTGTTATTGAAAAATCTCTCTTAAACAGTTAGGGCAGAGAGGGAAAAGTGAGATAAGACTTACAGCGTGTCTTTTATGAAAATCACATCAGCAGCTGAAAACGTTTGTCGAGACACCTCAAGCAGCAGCAAGTAGAGAAAATGAACTTTGACAAGATTAATGCTCATTGCTTTTTATTTTCTCTCGGAGAACCTGGATCCCTACTGGGAAACCGTTCGAATGACTTGTGAAAAACAAATCTATTGAGGTATCTGTTCTAAGTGATGTATGTGTGCTTGTATGCATGTGTTTAGGTGTATGTATGTGTTTACCCCTGCTAGAGATGATGTACATGCTGCCGGCCCAGAGGTGGATGTTTGAGTAGGGGTTTAATTGACGTGGGCCAGAGTAATTTATCATGGCTAATAAGAATGCTTTATAGTTATCAGTCTAATTTATTCTTGGCTGTAACAATGGTTTACGGCAATTAGGGCATGTTCTGGAGCTCAGTGGCTATGAAGCCATCTGTTCAATCTACCCACTCTTGAATCAATGCCTGTAAATAATATTGCCAAAGAGCTTGTTCTGAGCTGGGTTTTTTTTTTTGCACCCGGTGCTGCCAATCTAACTCTGAAAGTTAACATATAGCAGAGCATGAAATTTCAGTGAAGACTCAAAGAGGAGAGGAAAAGGCCTTTTCACATGCTGTTTTGTTACCCAGGCATTTCAGTTTAAATGTGTCAATGACTGTGGTGATTACCTCATCCAAAGGCTGAGCGTTCACTTTAGGTTTCAGGTGCAATTTACCTCTGGAGACTGACGGCCTCAAGAGGTTTGCACACCATGTTATTCCTGAGGCGGCTGTCAACATAACATGCTCACCCAGGATTTGTCGCTTTCTGAATGAAAGCCCTCCATCCACAAGAGCCAAACCCCGTTATATGATGTTTCCTCTATGGTTACAAAGGGGCATTGTTAGCCTGCCCTTAAAGTGACCGTTAAGTGCCTCTCCAGCTGAAGCAGTTTTGATCTTTTTTTTTTTTCTTGTCCCCTACAGAACTAGCTGTTTATCCAGTTAATATCAACCACATTGCAGGCCAAAGAAAGGTGGCAAACAGTGGCTGGAAGCCAACAGAGGAAACATTTTGTTTTAGTAACACATATCTGAAGCAAACTCCCACACACTGAAAAGACCTGACACTTCTCCCCCCTCCCCCCAAAATAAATAAAAAAATAAAAAAATAAATAAATATATAAAAGGTTGTGTAGGCAACTGCATTTTGATGTAGGGTTCAGCTTAGGCTAAAGCTTGCCAATTTCAACGTGCAGACTGGCAAATATCATGCTAAAAAATGCCACCTGAGTACACATTTATTTATTGTTGTATCGTTTACAAAACGTCGGCATTCCTAAATTCTAAATATAGAGGCGTACAACTAAATGGTATTCAAGCTCTGTATGATACACCCTAGTATATTTGTCAGCAAGCGTGCAAGGCCACAATCATGCAGGCTGCCATCTCTGCCTTCCCGCCATCTGTAATCAAGTATCCCCTCTTTTATGAGTTTGACAACAACCTCGCTCGCTTTTTGCAAGGATGCTTTACTCATGAAAAAATTGAAGATGGAGGAAAAAAAAATTAGAAACACTTAGAGGGGGAAATATATGTGTGTTGTCCAGGAGGAGATGGAGGAAAGTAATAAAGTGGATGCAAGGTGTAATAAAGCATCCGGCGCGGGGCCATCAATCTGCTCCAACGAGCACCAAACGCTTGGGAGCTTTCCCTGGCCTGCCTCCGCCCCTGGCAGCACATCACCTGTTCACTCCCAAGGACAAAGCTCCCTCCCTGCCTGGCCAGCAAGTGACGACAGCCAGACCGGACAACCTTCCTCCTCCGCCACAGGAGGAATCGTTATCGCCACCTAGTGGCTGTTGCGTGAAGCTGCAGCCTGAAGAGCACCCTTGCAGCTCCGGCCACTTTAAAAGCATGCAAATGAGCCTCTGAATTCCAACCAATCACTGTTTCCTAACACACAGAGATTCAAAGATAAGACATCTCAGCAGGGCACTTTGGACAGGAATGTGATGGTGCTCTGATAAGGCCTTGAGCAAGGAGAGGTGGCTTTCTGATCAGATTTTATGACTTAAGGCATGTTTTTTGTCTTGTTTTTGTTTTTGTTTTTTTAGCTGTCTGTTTTGCTTTTTTGTCCTCCATTTAATTTTTTTTTTCACACCATCCATTGTGTCCCCTGTGTCCCTTGTTTTTGTTCCAGTACATTTACTTAATCAGTCTGAATAATTGGAGAACATGCAGATAGATGTTTCAATTTATTTTGTTTGGTTAAGGTTCAGCGGGCATTGTGTCCCTTTCCCCCCAGGACAAAGTCCTGCTGGAGTCCTTCCACCTGTTCATCGATTCCATTATCTACATCTCAATAACCTCAAATGACCATGCGGATGCACACCTAACAGAAATGACAGAGCAAGTTACACGAAAATAAGTCAAATTGATTGACTTGTTACCATTCATTACTATAAAGGAGAAGCCCACTGATCCGCTAATGGGTTGTTGGAAAGGAGCAGGTTATTGGTGTCCTGAATGCAGAGTGCTCAGATGTTTCTGCTTTATTTCGTGTATAAAAGAAGCGTTGCTTGTGGCACACAGTATTTTAGGGAGGTCAAGGTTATGCTGTGCAGAAGGTACAAACCACCTGCTTATACACACACACAAACAAACACAGACACAAGATGATTTAAGAGGGTCAATATTTCAACCAACGTTGACAATACACATCTGGAGTTTATTCAAGGTCATGAAACTCTGCTCTCTCCACTCATCGGAGGTCAAGTGGAAAATAAGGTTGAGTCCATCTCTGCGGTAATTTGCCCAGGTTGTTTTCTGAAGTCAGTACTCCAGGAGCCCTCTTCTGCATTGGAGATTCATTTTCTATTATCTCAGTAAAGGTTCCCAAATGGTTCTTGGCTTGGATGTGTGGATTTCCTTTACCACAAAAACATTCTTTATTGAACCAAAAGAGGTTTTTGTTTGAGATCACTCCTGAAAACTCTTTCTGATGACTTTTTTTGTTAAGAATGTGCTTATTGTAATACCTCTCTTAGTCTGCCTTATTGCTTTTTGTTTGCTTCGTTTGACTCATACTTAATGCTAGGCTCTCATCTGCTTTTATCCAGGTCCCCCTAATATCCAGCCAAGTGAGGTCATGAGCCATCTTGAAAACCATGAATCAACACAGTGGAAAAAAAGTAAAAATAAAAATAAAAAAGCAGGCAAAAGGAAAACATGGTGTTAATCTACAGCAGATCTGTCCCATAGAATCACACATTCATTAAGGAATAAACAGAAATCTCCCCAAATCACCAAATCACCACCTGTCTGAAGATTCATTCTGCCACAGCAAGCAGCGCATCAAACACAAAACATGCAGGCAATGCAAAGTGATGCACGCAAACCCTCCTACAATAACTGATGTAGCCATGCACAAAGCTTAGTTTCACTATGATTGTTTTGTTGCTTGCCACTTTAGAACCACAGTAAAAAGAATGGATGTAGTAGGGTATGATAATTGGTTGGTAAATGACCCCCTGGCACCAGTCCTGCCTCTAGCTCCTCATAATTCATGCCCAGGTGTTCAGCAGCTTCCGTTGCTCGCAGCAGTGATGCTTTCCAGTGCTTTTCCAGTGAAGTGCAAGAGGAGACACAAGAAGAAAAGCCCACTTTCTGTCCCACATTCATACCAGTTTGCTTCCATAAATATTGCACAAGAAGGAAAATCACTCACCTGCTGGCACCCACTTTACCCATACCACTCCCTTCCATTTTTGGCTGCGAGATCGTTGTTATGACAGAGCTGGAGGCAGTTTTGAGGCTTCATGTTTACCTTCTGATGCTGCAGCTTCAGCACTAAAACCTTCCTGCCACCACCCTTGCTTTGTATGTAGAGGCGTGTTTCCATCATTAAATCATGTCTACCTCGATCGGGATAGAAAAACAAGGCCCTTATCTTTGTCAATGCAGCAGGCAAAATTAACGTCTCCGTATGTGCTCTCTAAATACATGCAGAATGCAAAGTATGCCTTTTCAAGGCTCTGTGCCCTAAATTACTGATTTGGCAATCAATGGAAACATAAAGAGAAATTGAGCTTTGGCCCTGTGTCCGTTTTTATTAGAATTATATTTCTGTGATGAAGTGATGAATTCAAGCACAGAGTGTAGAATCAGCATACAACATTCAGTAACTCCACAACCCATTCAGAGCAACCATGCATAACATTACAATAGTACAGTCAAACAGCTGGTGGTCTGGTGGTTAGGGAGTTGCCCCTGCGTTCGGAAGGTCACGGATTCCATTCCTAGGACTGCCAGTGGCACCACTGAGGTACCCTTGAGCAAGGTACTATCCCCACACACGGCTCCCCGGGCGCTGTTCCAGTGCCTGCCCACTGCTTCACTTGGTGAATGGGGTAAAATTCCGAGAAAGAATTTCACACTATTCACACTGTTATGGTGTGTTCACGCGTGACTATAAGGGGCCATTTTATTTTAATTTATTTTAAAACAAGTTGTTACATTTTGCATCTTTGACATTTCCTCAAAGATGTTCCTACCCACTTCTCATATGTTGTTCCTGCTGTTTTTTGCTTTTGACCATCAAAGCCTTCAACTCATTCAAGTTTTTCTCTCCTTCTAAACTTGTGTGTTTTAAACAAACACATTGTATTGCACAACTATTTCCTGCCCAATCCATTGATAAAAAGATAGGGCTCAGAAATTCAGCAACATTGTCTTGAGAAAGCAATTCCTCAGGCCGTCACAACAATTCCAAGCTTCATTTTTCACATGCGAACAGAAGAGAGAAAGAGAGAGAGAGAGAGAGAGAGAGAGAGAGAGAGAGAGCGAGAGGAGGAAGAGAGTGGGACACAGAGAGGAGGAAGAGAGAGAGAAAGAGAGAGAGAGAGAGAGAGAGAGAGAGAGAGAGAGAGAGAGGGAGAGAGAGGGAGGGAATCTGACTGCGGCTTTGAGGAGGTATGATGGTGACCTGGGGGGCATTGTACACCATAACCTTTCCCCTTTTGCTGCTTTAAATGGATATTATGCACAAATCCTCCATACTTAAGTTGTGAGTGTGTCCCTACATGTGCTGAATGTAAATGCATTCCAAGCATTCTTTCATTTTCTATGTGTCACTTCGTCTTCTCTTTTATGGAAGTGGGAGAGAAGGTATTTGTGAAGCTATATTAAAACGCCTATCTGAAGGGAGATACTGGACATTAATGGACACCTGATCGTTGGACTATGAGGGAAAAGTTAGCCTGCACTTTTTAGAAGAATATTCACTCTACCTGACAAGGATACGCAATGACACCAGCCTTTATTAATTTGCTTATTTGTTAATTTCAAAAGACTAACATTGAGCCAGACTTTTCAGTGAGCCATTGTTCCATTCAAATGCATCAATTAGCCAAAACATTAAAACGACCTGCTTAATATTGCGTAGGTCTCCCTGTGCTGCCAACGCAGTTCTGGCCCACTGAGGCATGGACTCCACAAGACCTCTGAAGGTGTACTGTGGTATCTGGCACTGAAACACAGCAGCAGATCCTTTAGTCCAGTAAGTTGCAAGATGTGGGCTTTCACATATTGGACTACTGTCCAGCACATCCAACTGATGCTCGACCAAAGTGGGATTTGGGAATTAGCACTTTAAATACCTTGATTTAACACACTGAACTCTTTGTCATGTTCCTCAAACCATTCCTGAACTTCTGCAGTGTGACAGAGCACATTATCCATATTTCCAGCCAGGAGAGGTCATGAGCCATCTGAAAACCAAAAATCAACACAGCAGAAAAAGAGTGAAAATAAACATAAATGTAAATAAACAAGGGAAAGGAAAACATGGTGTTACTCTACAGCAGATCTATCCAAAGGAACAACACATTCATAACAGAAAAAACAGATAAGTCACATTTACAGGAAATCACCAAATCACCTACCTGCTTAGGCAGGCTGTCTGAAGATTCATCCTGCCACAGCATGCAATGCATCAAACACGAAACATGCAGGCAATACGAAGTGATGCACGCAAACCCTCCTACATTAACTGATGTAGCCACGCACAAAGCTTAGTTTCACTACGATTGCTTGCCACTATAAAAGCACGGTAAAAAGAACGGGTTTAGTAGGGTATGATAATTGGTTTTTCACTTTTTCACTTTGCATCCATGCTCAATTTGGCCAGATCTGTCTGTCTAGTTAAAAAAAATAATAACTTCTCTGTGCACCGTAAAAAGCACTACAAATCAAGCATGGTGTTCCCAATTTCATCATAGGGACTTTTTTCTTCCTATCACTGATACATGTGATCAGCCGAAGTTGCTGAGTTCAGTCCAATAAACCGTGTGGTACATTGTGTTCCCAGAGCTGAAAAAGAAAACTGATTTAAGATAGCATTAATGCGAAAGTTGACAGAAACTCAGTTATAATACACAGTTCTTGAACACTCTTCTTGAAGTGGGATGTCAGTGACGGCTCTCTCTGGAATACTCATCCTGCCGCACTGAATCTTGCCCGTCAGCTGCCACCATGTTTAAAGCAATAAGCTTGGTAAATGTAGCTATTACAGGTGTGGAAGTCCTTGAATTAAGGTGGTCCATCACTGACACAGTAGGCCATAGGGTGAGATGCAGAAAGAAACTTGTAACTACACTGGGGCTGATGGGTGTTGGTGTCATTGCAAACAAGTGGCCATTCGGAACTAGTTTAATATAAAAGTATCTTTGGGGCATGAGTGTAATGTATTGTAATGGCGCAAAAAGGTTTATTAGAAGGTTTCATTAGGACATTAGCAGACACTCTCTGCTCCTGTATTCCCCTATAGGTCTGAATGCATGGCACACAGCTCATCAAAGGTCTTTCAAATTTGCAGAATGGCCGTAGAGCTCAGGGACCAAGAATACATTGCCCAAAGTGTAATTAAACCCTGGACAATATAGGAAGGTTTCACATTTGAAAGCTTGTTTTTTTTTTTTTTCCATAGAAAGTAAGATAAGCCTGTGGTCAGCCTGGTCATTGTTGTGTGTCACCGCATTCGCCACTCATCACAAACTCCATGGAAAATAAAAGTTGATTCATGCCTGGACCGAATAATAGGCTGCTGCCAGACGCCCTACTGCATCGTATTTTTTTTATTTTATTCACTTTAGTCCTGACAGTAGCAGATAGGGAGACTTCCAGTGTGCCTTTTCTTGTGCCACAGAGGAAAATGGCCCCAGGCTGTAGGCAAAGGAAATGGTCTAAGTATGAAAAAAAAAAAAAACATCCAGAGACCAGCTACAAATACCATTAAGAACAAGAGAAAGATGAATTACCAGCAGTGCCACACAGCACATGCATTTCCCAAAGCCATGCAAATAAAGTGTCTTGAAGCCCTAACACCTGAATTAAAAGCTGTCCTTTAGGGGTGTTTCCACACACACACGACAATTGAGATCAGAATTCTGCAAACGCATGCAGCCCTAAGTGTTTACCACATGCATGATCTTAATCCATCAATCCAGTGTGTAAGGAGATGGAGAAGCAGGTGACAGGAATGTGTGGTTAACTTCTCCAGGTGGTGAACGCACGCGTGCACGGAGCGAACCCCCCCTATAAATGCTGCGCGCGTGGACTCGACGCCTCTCTCCAGCGCTCTGCTGATGAGGCTGCAGCTCTAGTTGGGAAGTTGGCAGCCTGAGGCTTTAGAGGGGGCTTTACTCTCTCGCGCTGGCACTTGCACTGGGGAATTATGAGCAGAGCTGGTCAAACCTGCACGCTGTTCTGAACCCGTTTCTTCACGAGCGCTTTGACCACCATGGAGTTCGGCAGCCGCGTGCTCGTCGCCTTCCTCCTCTCCCAGGTAAGAAGTGGTCGTCAGATCCACGAGAGGCGTGCTGGATCCCGCTCGGGCTGTCAGGGGCGCCAGGCGTTCATCTCTGACTGCTTTACAGGCTCATCTCTTTTTAGCCCAGTTTTCTTTCCCAAGTGCTTCGTGCTTTATTCTCAGCAGGCTCTCAGTTCAGCACGCGCGCTCCGCATTCGAAGAAGATTTTAATTATATTTTACTATTATTTTTTATTATTATTATTTATTTATTTTCACAATACGTGCATTTCTAGAGGCTGGAAATTCATGTCCACTGAGGGGTAGTTGACAGGCTGTTTGTGTGTGTGTGTCAGGGGGTCTGAGGGTCTGTGTGCCACTAACAGAGAACTCCGCTTGCTCTCGCATCGTTATTCTGCTCAGATCCCAAGTTCAACGTTCCTTTGGCTCCCTTCATTAGGGCGAGCGGTGTGTGCGTGCGTGTGTTTGTGTGTGTGTGTATGAGAGAGAGAAAGAGAGAGAGAGAGAGAGAGAGAGAAAGAGAGACGGGGGATTCACACGGCACGCAGACTTAAGGGGGGGATTTTTCGTTACACTGAACTCAGACCTGGTCTGTATTTCACTTCGCTCCATGGCAATTTTTTTTTAATGTTGAGTGATTGAAAACTTAGACATGACGTAAAGGAAGACCGTCAGTCCTGTAGTCAGTCCTCTAAGCCAGGGTGGGATTTCGTGCTCTTGAACCCCCCTCCCCCCCCGCCCCACACCACCACCATCAAGTGTGTGTGTGTGTGAGATATCAGTTAAATATTGCCGGATCGTAGAGGTGTGTTGAGAACAACTCGTCTCTGACGCTCCGTCTGTATTTATTGCTCCTGACTTACTTTCCCTGGCTGGGTGAATATGGCATGCTGGAGAGTGTTTTTTAGCTCGAACACGCAGCCCATATGAAACAGACTCTCTCTCTCTGGAGGGTTCGGGGGCTCTGTCGCTGCATGTGTGCTGCATTTCTATCGTAGCCACTATGTTTCATCCTCCGTCTGATCACAAGCTCGTCTCGGTCCTAGATTAAACTGACAGAGGCGTTAATATACTGATAATGACCGGGAGAGAAGGAAAATACCACCACTCTGACCAAAGACATAAATAAACAATGGACGAGGCGCACCGAGGCTCAGTTCTGAGAGGTTCTGAGGTTTCCCTCCAATAAAAATGAGCTGACGTTCCCACACATTAAGGCGAGGCAGGCGCTTTATATATCTAATAGAAATGGTTATTGCTTTTCCAGTCTCTCTCTCTCTCTCTCTCTCTCTCTCTCT
>JBBPCZ010000019.1:12680929-12703443 GCA_037974445.1 Brycinus macrolepidotus | reverse complement strand
ATATATTTTTTTCTTTCGGACACACAGACCCTTAAAAAGGCGCTCAGTGGTGGTTTAAATGAAGCCCCGCTCTTTGTGCCAGGCGTCAGTCTCATCTCAGCTGCTGAAGTTTTGCTGTTTCAACAGGCTCTGCGCTCCTGGAGCTCGAGCTGGCTTCGTACAGCCTCATCACACCCCTCTGAACGAGTTCATGTTTTTCTAAAGCAGCGGGAGCTCGTGTTCACTGTCTTCCCTAAAGAGATAAACAGATCCTCTGTTTGTCCAGACAGTCACCACATTTATGCCTGGCCCGCGGTGCTCATTCCTCTGCATTTCTGGTCCCTGTGTGTGTGTATATACAAGCGCGCGTGCGTGTGTGTGTGATCAGGTGGAGAGGATCTTATTTATAGGCGCGCGCCGGGCGTCAGCTTTCACGCGCCCGGCAGCAGTGGAAAGACCCGTTTCAGCACGAAACGCTCAGCAGAGATGATTCACAATAAACATAGCTCTCTCTCTTTCTTTCTCTCTCTCTCTCTCTCTCTCTTTCTCTCTCTCTCTCTCTCTCTCTTCCGCCCTTGGTCTTTTCTTTCTCTCTCTCCCTCTCTTTCCCTCCTACCTAACCCACCTGCCTACCTCTTTCTCTCTTTTTCTCTTTCCATCCCAGGCTGTTGCTTTTGTGTTTTATTTACTTATCTCTTTCCTCAACGCCCTCCACTCTGTGATGGCAGGTTTGGGGAAAAGTAAAAGTAAAACAGAAATAGGAAAGCAAATGATATCCCTTGGTGGGATTGAAGTTCCTGAGTATGTCAATTATGGGGAAGGGGGAGGGCAAGCGGTGGCTTCCTTTAACGCATCAGTTGGAGAGATTTACCAGTCAGAAAGCTGCGGAATATAATCCTGCGAGAGTGCGTATGCAGCCAGACAGATAGTTATTTTTCGGAATAGACTTTCTGTGAATTTGTAGGGCATTGAGCTTGGCGGGCAGTCCTAGTAGCACTCCGTTTGACGATGTCACCGGCACGAGCATCACACCCAGGATGAGAGAGAGAAGGAGCGTTTGGGTATGTGTGTGAGAGAGAGCGGGAGAGAGAGAGAGAGAGAGAGAGAGAGAGATGGGGTGCAGGGAGATGGGAGTAGGTGCTGTTGTGCTCTTTTGTCAACTTTATTTATTGCAGTGGTAACAGGTGCGTAAGTGGGACTGCACCCACATACACACATTTAATGAGCCCACAGCACGATGCACGCAAAAAAAATATATATACACACTTGTTTCGCACTCCAGTCCCAAAGCCTAGAGGCAGCCGTGCACAAGAGCTGTGCCTGGGATTCTCATCCATAGCTCTAGAGCAGGTGTATATTTAGCTTCATACTTCTGTGAATGAGGGTGCGAGGTTGCAACACTGTCACCCATGATTTATCACTAAATTTCCAGTAGGAAGAGACAACCGTGACCCTATTAGACCCTGACAAGTCTGATGACAGTTTACTTCATTTTAACACCTGCCTGTGTTTGGTTCCTCCTGCAGTAATGTGCAGAACGTCTCAAGCCTTAGGCCTGGAGATTCCCAGTCCCAGTCCTGGTGACACCATACTTTGTGCGTTTCTGTGTTTTCACTGCTTTACACACCTGACCCAGCCGGATGAGCTGTTAATTACTTAATGAGCTGAATTAGGTGTGCTAGGCAAAGCACAAAAATGTGCATAGTGTGGAATCACCAAGACTGGGATTGGGAATTCCTTCTTCAGGCCTTTAGGGACTAGCACTAAGCGATCTGTTTAATATGTTTTAGCACTGGTGGTGATACTGATTCAGGACATCACAGGGCTCATAACTAGTAAACAAAATGTATTGTTTTGTCATTGCACATGGACCCTCATGTGGCCTTTCATATTGCCAGAGTGTTTTTTTTTTTTGCTCCTGTTTGTTTACACAGGCTGTAGTCTTTTTTTGCAGCATCCCCACCTATGGGTTTGGTATTTAGAGAAAGCTGAGAAAAAGCATTAATTAATGTGGTAGTTGGTTGTGGAGCACAATAACGTAAATGAAGGCCGGTTAATGATGGGGATAATGAGAAGTCAGTCATTAGTGCTGCTCTGAATGGAATGCTCCCTGCACCCTTCACTCTTTTGTGCCCAGTGCCCTGCTCCAACCAAGGTCACAATGCTGGGCTGGTTTAATTCCCCTACTAATTGCAGAGCTCTTTCATGGTTTGGATGTATTTCTCTGCATGTAGGTTCTTGATATATTATAGGAATGTTGATGAAATGCGGTTGGGTTGAAGGTCAGCTTGATGACCCTTAGACTAGGCTAGAGGAGACAGGAATCTGCCATATGACACTCTTTGATGTAGTTGGTTTGAGTCATAAAGAACATGCACTCGAGTCTATAAGTGTGTATTGATGCTACTCTTGTAGGATGCTGCTGCCATCATAAAGGCTGCAGTAATGGAGAGCAGTATCAAAGCACAGAGCCCTTATTCAGCTCTTTGGATTCAAAATAGGAGAAGGTTCTGAAGAATTTCCAGCGTCTTGTCTGTGGACTATACCTGACGCCACATGGGTGGTGGAATAAGGTTCTTATGAAGAATAGGGGGCATGCAAGGTATTCTCTCTCTCTCTCTCTCTCTCTCTCTCTCTCTCTCTCTCTCTCTCTCTGTAAATGAGGCCTCAGTCATGCTGAGACCAGCTTTATTTCCCTCCCTTGGTGACTGTGGTTCAGTGGTTGACAGTAATGGGCCAGAGGGTCAACCTGAGACTTTACTTTCAGCTCTTTCAGGTTTCAACACTGTGGGCTAAATCAAGCAGCCATGCTTCTTTTAGGGTCCGTTTATATTCGCAGTCTGGTTCCCTTGGTCTGGCCAAAGCATAAAATGATATTTTGTTGCATTTAACATCCAGTTTGCTTAGTGTTCACACTGACATTTTTAATTTTTAACAATAGATGTAAATCAGGTAAAAATGGTGACAATAAATAGGATAATATCCAGCAAACTCACTGGAGCACATTCTGCTCTGATCTAACCGAGGTTGCGGATTTTATGTATGCCTTGTTTTATCTGTCTTGTGAAATTGTAAAGCACTCTGCCACGAGAGGCCATGTGTTTCCATGGCTGTCTCACAGTGCTAAGCAGGGTAGTGTGAAAACACATGGCCTCAAGTGGCTTACTGCTTTTATAAAATGTCAAAAAACTTGCTGCATTAGTATATGGTATAATCTGTGTTTGCGGTCATATGTGTGTATATTAATTATTTTAGAATGCTTCAGACACAACCCAGTGTGCGAAGCCATCTGTTCTTCAATTCTGAGCTCATGAAGAGATGGTATTTATTCTGTGTCTGATTGGTGGAGACCAGTGGTTGCCAAAGTGGTTCTCAGGATATTCAGATGATCCACATTTTTCTTCTATCCCTGCGGCACTGGAGAAAAATTGTGGACCATCTGAGGGTCCCAGAGGAAGAGTTTGAGGACCACTGGTTTAGACGTCTTTGGTCTGTATTGCATTCACACTTCAAACAAACCCTGCTAGAGTACTTTTGAACGACCAAGGCTGACCTCCTCAAGGGGATCTCCTTTGATCTGCACCAGGGTTCGCATGGCAGGGTTATCTCTTTTTATTATAAAACACACCAACAGAGCATTCACACCAGAGTTTGTTTTAAATTAAGTAAGCCTGCCAAGTGTGAATACGCCCTTACAGTTAACATTTAGCACATCCGTCCAATTGACCTATCCATGCTCTGCCCCCAGATGTGTTCTTTCATGTGGCTAGATTGGCCAAAAATCCCATTTAAGCTCATTAATTCACTTTAAATTCTCGATATAACATGAGTTCCAAGTACTACTCTACTGAGTTGGACTGTGTTTTTTATACCTAGTCAGAATTAGACACGTAGACAGTTTATCCTAACAGTGTGAATTTAAGTCAAATTTCCATATTCTAATGGCAGTTTAGTAGTGCGCTACAATTTGTTGGGATTTTTGGACTGAAATGAATAGGACAGTTAGTACAGTGATTTGGCTCATGGGCTGAGAGAAAAGCCAGGGACTGATGCAGAGACTGGTCTCACACACGTTTTGCTTCTCCATGACCTCTGAGGAGAGAAGGAGAGCAGAATACACAAAGCAAATGTTCTCTTTTGCAGCCGCGCCTGCTCCTCACCTACGCTTGAAACCAGGCCCATGTCGGCTTAATTAAGCGGAAGGCCATTTGATCTAAATTCATTAAGTGTAACTGGCTGAAAGAGTGAGTGTCCAGGGAAAATGAAATGAAAGCTCATTTGTGTTCCTGCGTGTCGCCAAGAGGGAAGGTGGGAGGGAGTTTGAAAGAGTGCGGGGAGTATTGGAGTGTGTGTGTCTGAAATTGTTTCTCTACACAAGGACACAGTGTAAGCACGAGAGCACTGCTGTAGAGAGACAGAACAGCACAGCCATCCAAATAATGTCTTCATGCCTGTCTCTCTCTCTCTCTCTCTCTCGATCCCCTTTCCTTCCCTCCCCCTTTCTCGTTCTCGACTCTGTTTGCAGAGCTCATCCTTCCGTCAGGCAGATAATTGCCGGGAAAGCCACAAAGCCCAAGTTGTCTAATCCATAGCTCAAACACTCAGCGTGAGGTGTGGCTCGCGAGGCCACACACAGGCTCAGTCTCTCACTTTCTCTCCTTTCGTTTTCTCACTACTTCGTTTCTTATATATTTGTGCTCACTCACTCAGTCACCCTCACTCGGACACTGCTTCAGGAATAATAGCAGTGAGTCATATTGGTAAATATGGATCACTCTGGCTGTGGCTTCTTCACCACCTGATTAGCTCTGCATTTAGGTTGTTCTCTCTCCTGCTGCATGTGCACGTGTGTGGGTGTGATTTGAGAAACCAGCACAAAGAGCGCTCTCTCTCTCTCTCTCTCTCTCTCTCTCTCTCTCTCTCTCTCTCTCTCTCTATCCTTCTGTCTTTCTTTCACTTTCTGTTTCTCCCTCTTTTCATCTCTTCTCTCTCTCTCTTTCCTTGTCTTTCACTACTTCATCCCTGCTTTTTCTCTCTGTCTCTGTCTCTTTTACTTTCTCAGTCACATTCTCACATTCTCTCTCAGTCTCTGCCTCTCTTTCTGCTTTTCATTTTCTCTTCTCGTTTTGCTTCTCTACCCTCTTTCTCTCAGTCTCGCTCCCTCTCTCTGTCTCCCTCTCTCTCCCTTCTCTCTGTCTATCCTGTTCTCTCTCCCTCTCACTCTCTCCCTGTCTCTCTCTCTCTGACTGATTTGGCTGTGAATGGGGAGAAATGTCATGGTGAACATGGTGCATGTTTATCTCTAGATGCTTATGCTCCACATTCCCCTGGGTGTTAAAAGGAGGCCAGAGAATACTAATGGGCGGGCTGATGATTGCTTAGCAGGGAGGCTGCCTCCGCTTCTGTCTAGGATTCTGTGTGTACAGCTGAGAGGAGAGGAGCGCAGTGTGAGGTGTGACTGAGACTGATGACAGGCTGGTGATAAGTGGAAGACACAGATCTGCATCCCTTTTATTTATGATCAGATGTGGAGATGCAGCTGAGGAGTCCATCACTGCTGTCCTGCTGACCGCTCCTGTTCTACATGCGCTGTCAGATACACTTGCACACACACAAACAAACCTTCACAATCAAAAACGGATGATTAATTGTGTGTGGCCAGACTCTGTGTGTCTGAAATCTATCCAATGAAATAGTCAAACTCTTAGCTTGCTGATGCATCACTGCGCTTTAGGGCTGCACAATATATTGTTAGTTAATCATTATTGCAATATTGGGCAATACTGATAATGCGGAAGGCTGCAATACTCAAATAAGCCACTAACTAATCACAGTGTCTTTACTGTGGGAAGATTTTCACCAGTCACAAGCGTAGATGAGTGTTTCTCTATAGAGTTTGATGAATCAAGGCATTCATGTAATCTAATAAAAATTATTATTTTTTGGTCAAAGTAATGATGCAGTCCGTAAGCATGTTACATTAGTGATTAATCCGTGCATGTTTTAATTTATTGCAAGGCACACATCAGTCACAGTATGTACCAGTATAACTGTAATAGTAGTATTGTGTTTGCACAACTCTACTTTACAGACTTGCATATTTGGTGTATTGCAATATGTAGAAATATAATCCAGGGATGAACATTTTGGAGAAAATATTTAATTGCAATTTTTAAGACTTTTTAAAGATTTTTTGCTGTTGTTTTGTGCCCAAGACAATCAACATATCATCCTTGTCCTAAGAAAAAACAAGCATCCCCAAAATATTAATTTTACAGCAGAGGACAAAAACATTTTTAACTACTAATGTAAGCTACGTCCAAGTAATTTTGAGGCATTCCAATTAGTTTCACACACTGTCAGGGGTAGCTGCTGGATTCAAATAATAATAAAAAATAAAAAATACAAATGGGAATACATGTTTTTTTTTTGGACAGCTACATGAGCAACTGTAGGTTTGAAAACTGAATGTGCCAGACATCCAATTGCTTGTTCTTCTGTTGTCATGTGCACATCATGTGGGTGTTTGGTTACTTTGTATTGATCTAGGTAATCTACAGGCACTTCAAAAGCCGTGTGTTATCAAGTTATATTTCCCACTTGTTCTTGGTGATGTAGGCTAGAACTGAAATGGGGATTTTGGAACTCTGATTGTTTTTAAAACAATTCATCTTTCAGCCGTATCACAGTATGTACCAGTACGACTGGTACAAATAGCCCTACAGGTACTTACAGTGTTGGAAATCAATTTACTGTCCAGGTAAGTCCGGAAACTGAAGCCTGGCCTTAGTGTAATCCTAGAAGCTGTGTTTGCTGGATTGACCCATGGGTCCAGCTCTTATCCGTTTGTCAGTGTCTTCTCTGGCTCTCTGTCTCACCCCCACTAAGCCATGGACAGAGGGTCGTGTTTGTTCCTTGCTCTACAATGTTTCTGCTAACTGCTCCTTTCCTCATTGGTCTCAGGCGTAACTACGCTTAGATCTGAGAGGCCAGTGTAACCCCCCCTCCCACCTCTTCTTTTCCATGTTTCATCCCACTCGCTTCCTGCTCCTTCTGTTGCCTTTAATTTGTTCTGATCCCCGGCACCTCAGCTAGGTCAAGTGTCACATCTGACAGCAGGCAAATCAATCACTGCCAGGCGGCCCCTACCAGCATTACCCTCTCCCACCACCTAGATGGCGACAGAGTGCCAGAGATTTTTAAGGGGCGAGCAGAAGTGCAAGCTTTAAAAGGCCTACTCACCAATCCCCATGCACAGTTGTGCTTGCCAATTTGTTGGGAAGACAGATTGCAGAATAAACCCTTAATTTTTAGCTCTTAAAGGATCAGCACCATCTTTTGACCGCTTTGGGAGAAGTGAGCCGAACGTGCTAAAGCTGCCCGAGGAGCCCCTCCTACGCAGCTGTAGGAAGAGACAGGCCTGGGGTTTTATTGTGGGTTACAGAGCCCCAGAGTCAGAAGAATGAGCTTTTTGCCAAGGCTTGGCTCTCTTTCTCTCGTGCTCTCTGAAAAGCCAAACTTCAGCTGCGTTCCTGTAAACACGCTCTATCGCCCCTTCTTTGTGATTTCTCTCTACATGTCCCTATACAGCACAATGGAGTGTGTGCAAGGCAACACGCCAGTGATTGGCACAGTTTAATTCAATAAGTATAGTTAAATGCTTGGCTATTGATCTGGCTGGCATTCTCACATTCCTTGTAAGAAAAGTGTAAAGATTTATGTTATCACACTGCTATGCTTCTATGTTTTAAGTCTTCACAATCAGTAATTTGTACATCAACTGGACAGAAATAGAACTTGGATGAAACTTGTCAGATCATTGCAGCTAATTTTCATTACAACACCTAATGTTATTGCCTAGTGGTTAGGGAGTTGCCCCTTTTATCGAAAGGTCGTGGGTTTGAATCCCAAGACTGCTAGTGGCACCACTGAGATACCTACCGTCCCCACACACTGCTCCCTGGGTGCCCCCATTGCTGGCTGCCCACCTCTTCACTTGGTGAATGGGTTAAATGCAAAGAAAGAATTTCACACTGTGTGCTGTGGTGTGTTCACGCGTGACTATAAGGAGCCGCTTTACCTTACTTCACAATTAACAACGTTTCCCAGTTCAGCTCAACAACAAACCTTTGCTGAATTCAAGTGGTTATAGATTTCAAGTGTTAGAGCAGGGAAAGCACTGATCCCTTTTCGCCTGGTCACTTCATGTGACTTGTGTGTGGATTGGATCCTGATAAGATTTTAGCCACATGTGTTTACACTTGATAGTCATCCGGTCAGCCAGACTGAAACCTGAAAATATGCAAATCAGCTTGTATTCAACAATTATTTGCCCAATTATTTGCACAACACAGTCAATGTTTACAAGAAAATGGTTGTTAAAAATATTTATCCTTCTGTGTCATCGCCATCATGAACCATGTCCGCAGTATATTGAAGTGGGACTGTGAAAAACGATGAAACAAGCTAAAGTTTAGCCAAACCAGCAATTTATTTGAGTTAACTGGCTCAGCCAAAGTAGGTCACATAAACGAATGTAATTTAAAGATTAGTTAAAACACTTTATGGTAATGACCTCTTGCATAATGAATATATTGTCATTTATACCTACTGTTGTCAGTGTAAACCTACTGAAGGGTATCAGAGTGTTCTGAACCCATGAGTGAACAGAACAAACGTTTCAAACGCATGTCATTTGATCAGTATTTGAAGGGCCTTTTTAAAAACATGCTTACTTTTAAATCTATTTTTGATGTGTGTTTAAAAGTAGATGCATTTAGTAATGAGAACTTTTCAATTGAAAAGTTTGTTAGGAAGCCAAAAAATGCTGTGGTAGGCCTTTTCAAAGCATGTTTACTTTTAAATCTAATTTTGAAGTGTATTTAAAAGTAGATGCATTGAATATGAGCAGACCTGAAGGCTCAGTTCCACAGTATCTTAGTGACTGAAGCAAATGTAATTAGTATTTTTCTAGCTCCACATATGGATTAAGTCTGAACAAAGGCATGCATACCGTATGTCATTAATAAGAGAGGAGCTGAGAACTGTAATGGGGTTTATTTTGAGAGTATGAAACGCTGTGGCAGCTTTTTTTTAAAAATTTTTTTTAGCACTGAGCACTAAGCTTATCCCCCTTTAAAGACCTAACCGTCTTTGAAGCGACGTGTACATTACATTCAAGTAAAAGAAGGCAAATCCACAATGCTGCAGCAACCTTTTTAACTCAGCTATAAAAAGCCCCCCAGCATGATGCTCATGTGGCAGGGATGCGTGGTTGATTAGCGTATCAAAAATCTGCAAGTGTGTTAGTCATTAAGTGGCTTTGCTTGTCTATTTTTGGGGAACAGTTTGGGTCTGGGGAGCTGTAAGGGGTAGATGTTGTAGAGGAGGGGGATGGATAGGAATGGCTGGGCTGATAGGATTCTAAAGGAAGTCTGAGTGTGAGTTGGTGTGTGTGTGTGTGTGTATGTATGTGTGAGTGAGTGTGTGTGTTTGTGTGTGAGCAGCTGAGTGTCAAGCGACTTGGCCTTTTCTTGTGTGAAGTTGTGGCTGAGCGGCGGGGGACGTGGCAGTGCACTCAGCATGGGGCTGTGGTCCTCCACTGAAAGAGCTCCTTAAGAAAGCAATGCTGCGACTCAGAGGATCACATTAGACCACTGAGCTGCTGTAAAACCAAGCCACTGAAGAGGAGAATCGAGAGGCAAAGTTCAACTTATTTTTAGATAAGTTACGAACATCTCTAGTTGCAACTGAACTGTTTGGTTTTTCTAGTGTGTGTTCTTCAGGGTATGCTCATTCAGCTCCTCTCTTTAATCGGGTGTGTGTAGTGAGATGTTAATTAATTAAAGGTTGCCTTCATTAAGAACCAAGGCCAATGGGCTAGAAGTCTACATTTGGAGTCAGACTATCGCTACAGAGGACATTAAAAGGCTCTATGTGGCGCAGGTGCTTCTGCTGTAAAGAACTGGCACACTGTCATAACTTTACTCACTGGTTCTTTGATTTACAGAGTGAAAGTGTGTCAACACTGAAGGAAAACGGCCACATTTTTCACATCTCTTTTTCCACATCTGTAGTGCATGGTTGATTACCACACTCTTTTAAAAAAGGTGCCAAAATAGGTTCAATAGGTTTCATTGGTGCCATATATAGCAGTTTTATTTCCCTGAAGAAGCATTTTTGTGAATGAGATATGTGAGTATAAAGAAGCTTTTAAATGTATAAATGTTATTTAACCCATTTAAGAGTTCTTCCAAGAATCTTTCCATAGTGTATAAGTTCTTTAAACTGTAAAAGCGTTCTTCACACTTACACAACTTCCAAGAACCTTTCCTTAGTGTGCAAGTTCTTTAAACTTTAACAAAGTTCTTCACGCTCACACGTCTCATTCATAAAAATGATTCTTTTAAAGACCATCTATTGAAAGACTCTTTAGGGACCCAGCATTGTAGAGAGGAAGGAAGTATGGCATCATGCAAAGAACCCGTTCTAACATCTTTATTGTTAAGAGTGCATACATACATTTTTCTTTACTAATAATAGAACAGAAATCCACTGACTCACAGCACACCAGTGAGTAATAAAAGGTGATGGTCATGTCCTGAAGCACCTGGCTATCACCTTTTATTAAAAGTGACAACTTTTCTAAGTAGAGGCGGCACATTTAAATGATTGTCCAAGCTAACCAACTTTCACTATTTTGTTGACTATATGTGCACCAGAAAGAGGTGAAGTCAGAAACACTGTAGTTTCCTTTTAACTGTAATTTTATATAGAGGAAACAAAGTCTATATATGTTGCCTCTGCTCTGTTTGATCAGCATAATTAAGTGAAGTTTATGTAGTATTTAGCATTTTTTGTCTTCTTGGCCTCTCTTTTTCCATTTGTCACACACATACACATACACAGACTGTACACAAACACATACACACACATACACATGCATGGACTGTAAGGCAAACCACGGCACATGTGATTATCACCAGTCACCTCTGCAGGAAGGTTGTGATGTGTAGTGAGGGTTTGCGGTGTGCGAGGGAAGGAAATATGCATGGCACTGGATATGATTTTCATTAGGATTTCATGTCCAGCCTGTCACATCCTCCATGCACCCTACACGCTTTGCTGGACACAATTTTCCGCCCCTGTGGGGCCACATGGTCCAGCCGAGTCTCCCCCCCCCCCCCCCCACCACCCCCTACCCCTTGCTGTGCTGTCCATGAGTCATGAAAGCAGCCTGGTTAGCACCTATCTATGTCTGAGTCTACAGCCATATTCACCAGCTGCCTCTCTTCATGTAAAAAGGAAATTCCACCAATTCTTCAGCACAGTTTGATTGTTGAGGAATAACCAAATTCATGTGGAACAGTTTGTGGAATGTGGTTTAGGGCTTCAGGTGCTCAGGCACCTGCCCCTTTGGGCATAGTGCCCTTTTTGGCAAGGCTAGTGCCACTTTGTGTGGTTTCGTGCCCAGATCACCCCTCTGTTGACAAATTTAAAAAACCTTCACTTGAGCACCTGCGGCACCAAAGATCTCTGCACAGCCCTGTATAGAAGGGTGCATTTAACATTAAGGCCATTGGAATAATCAGAGAAATTTTCCTTCAACACACACGCTTACTGATGGAAATGCAGATTCAGACATCAGCAGCCTCAGATGATCAGCCTGCTTGAGCGTTGCCATGCCATCAGTGACTGATTAGCTTCTGGAGATAATTTGCCGTGTCAGAGCGGTAATGAAACAGGAAACAGACGGACAGAACAGTATCATTTCTCGTCCTCCGCCATTTGACTTCCTCATTGAGATAACAGAAGGATGTGTTTACTTTAACAAGACAAACAACACACATACACACACACAGACACACAGCTCGCACTGAGAGTGACTGCTAACCTTCACAACACATCATCACATGCTGAGTGCTAAGACTAATTTAGCCTCATGCAGCATTCCTCTGCTGGCTCCAGTTAAACCCTCACTCGTTGTAATTGGAGGTTTGCTTAATTATTTTCTATCTACATGCACATCGATCCTGGTGAGCGTAGATTTCCAATGTGTTGAAGTTTACAGTGCTTTCATTTCTCTAGGTCACCGTGTACTTGTGGGTTGATGCGAGCCCAGCAGCTGGGGAATTTGGCCACGATTCAACATGTCATGGGTTTGATCCCAAACGATTGCCTCTGCAATTGTGCCCTTAAGCAAAGCGCTTAACCCCCAACTTGCTCCAGGGGAGAGGGGGGTGGCGTATGTGCCACTGGTTTGTAAATTCTGCTTTGGATACAAGCAAGATGGAGTTGAGGGAGTTTTTCCTTGCCTCTGTTGCCTTTGGCTTACTCACTAGGGGCTCGGACCTGTATTCTGTAAAGCTGCTTTGTGACAACTTGGTTGTAAAAAGCGCTATATAAATAAAATTGAATTGAACTGAATTGAAGATAAATGACAGAATTCTAAGTGTACAGCAAAAATATACACAAGCTAACTGTCAAAAGTTTGAAGACACCTATTGTTTTTAACCCCTTGAATATTTAGCTTTATTGTCTAGGTATTAATCTTAAGACATATCATTCAATCAATACTATAAATAATTCAGTAACTTCTATGGAACTAGTATGCTATAAGATTATGAGAGTGACAAATTGAAATGTGGAACCACAGGTCTTTAGGGTATAAGGGATTAATACAGATGACCATCTATTAATCAGTTTGCAATAACATAACATATTAAAGACTACCAAGTCAAGTCAGGTCAAGTGGTTTTTATTGTCATTCCTGGACAATTCTGGAACAAAATATCATTCTTCAAGCCCGTGGTGCATCACACAATAGCAGCACATTACTCAAGACTACCCTCTGTGCACATGACAGTGTGAATCGAATGCAGAATACAAATAAATAAACACACTGAACAGGGCAATAAAACAATATACAGGTGGGCATCAAATATATGGATGGGTGTCAAAACAGCATATGAATATAAGAATTACTGCAAACAGTTGCTGACTGTAAACTGTGTAGAATGATCAGGCAAAAGTGTCCCATAGCTTCATTTAGGATGTTGGAAGGGATCTGGATTAGTCCAGGTGGACGTTGGAGAGCAGCAGTGCAGTTCAGTAATCTGACCCCCTGGGAGAAGAAGCTTTTGCAGAGTGTGGTAGTGGTGGAACGGATGCTCCGGTACCTTGTGCCAGATGGCAGGAGGGTGAAGAGTCTGTGAAAGGGCCGGGAGAGGTCATGTACAATGCTGACCGTTTTTTTGAGGAAAACAATATTGCACGTATAAATGTTTCTGACAGTATTTGGTAATGCTACCTTGAAGATAGTGGCAAACCCCGTATGTTATATTCTTTCATTGTAATGTCAGCACCCATCCACATTCAGACCCTTCAGCTGTTTAAACCACCTTTGGGACAATATGTGCTTTTAATAGTTTTTCCCTCCAAACCACTGTCTAATCGTTGCCCACCCTTCATACTCAGAAACATGAATGTCAAATGTTGCTAAATATATCCATATCTTAGCAAAAAGAGTTACCAAAACTTTTGTAGATAACACTATATGGACACAAGTATTGGGACGCCTGATCATTACACCAACAGGCACTTTAATGACATTGCATTCAAATACATAAGCTTTAATACGGAGTTGGTCCCCCCTTTGCAGCTATAACAGCTTCCACTCTTCTTGGAAGGTTTTCCGCAAGATTTTGGAGTGTTTCTGGGGGAATTTGAGCCCATTCATTTATGAGGTCAGGCACTGATGTTGGACGAGAAGGTCTGGCTCACAATCTCCGCTCCAGTTCATCCCAAAGGTGTTGGATGGGATTGAGGTCAGGGCTCTGTGCGGGCCAGTCAAGTTCTTCCACACCAAACTCATCCAACTATGTCTTTATGGACCTTGCTTTGTGCGTTGGGGCACAGTCATGCTGGAATAGAAAAGGGCCTTCCCCAAACACAAAGTGTCCACAAAGTTGGAAGCATGGCGTTGTCCAAAATGTCTTGGTATGCTCGATGTTATACACCTGTGGCAAAGGGTATGACTGAAACACCTGAATTCAATAATTAAGAGATGTGTCCCAATACTTTTGTCCATATGGTGTAATTTTTCTTACCTGAAAAGCGAAAAAATTCGAATGTATCCCTAAACTTGGCAGTGTATTTCAGTTTGCTTCATTCTTTTGTGTTTTTCCTGAGCTGACATCTATTCATGTAATATGATGTGAGGAGTTATCGACAGACTTGCTGCATGACATTGCCGAGCGTAATTGCCTTGTGACAGGAGAATGAGCTGCAGTGTGGCTCAGCTGTTTGAATGCACACTGAGTGGGTCTTGTTGAGATGCGTTCTGAAAAGATTCATTAGTTGTAGTCAGCAGTGACAGGCACACAGTGCCTATGCCATAAAATAGATGCTTGTTTTCAATGATGCCTAGTAATAGCTACAGAAAAAAAAAGTGGTTATCCTTTCTGCTCGAAGGACAGGCGATTGTGTCCAAAGGCCATTTTCCAACTGTCACACTTCACACAGTTTTATCTCCTCATCAAACACTCTCTCACACCACCCTCATCTTTATCTGTGCAGCTCCTCTTCAGGGGTTTCTTCACAGTTCTGTGTTTTACACCATCAAATCACTACTTTTATTTTGCTGTACTGTTCAAATGCAAGTACGTAATTATATTTGTAATTTCGAAACTGTGCAATTTAATACTTTGGCAATTTAAATTTTTCTTCTGTTTCAACAGCTTCATGACTGCACGTTTGATTCTTTTGTACTTGTTTCAGTGTCAAGCCTTGAAAATGTAAACAGTCCTGCAAAAACAGGACTGCAAAACAGGACTGTTTACACAATACCTTTAGATCAGAATCAAATCATAATACAATATCTCCTCTTTCCACTTGTTTTAATGAACAGGCAATAATTAATAATGAGTTAGACCATGCCTTCATGAGTGCTGCCAATAACTGCCACATCAAAGGGTTAAACTTCAAGCAAAAATGACTTGAGCATTGTTTCATTTTGAATTTGGAGCTTGCAGTGAGCATGAGGTATCTCACTGTGCCAAACGATTCTGTGCCATCTTGGATTTGATAGCTTCACACACATTCCAGCGTGGTCATTAATTGTCTGTGTGTTTTAATCAGTTCTTTTTTCTTTGAAGTTTAGAATTTTTGGATTCCTATTGTTTCTGAAAAATCTCAAAGGGGAAACGAACTGGGTTTAAAGAAGCCTAAAAGCTCAAAAGCTCATTGCATAAGCATACCAGAGTTGAAGGAAATCAGGGAAAAAAATCACATGGATACTTCATATTTTTGCGTATTTTGCAATATTTATCACAAGGCCAAACCAAAAATAGACTTAACAAGCTATCCACAGCCTTTCAGGGAACACAAGAACTGGGAAGCTTGATATTAACATTAAATTATGAAATGCATGCAATTGTGTTGACTGCTGTTCAACACTGTTCAATTACCACATCAATAGATTTGCTGTTCTAACTTTTTAAAGTAAATAAATTGGTTCACTGATCATTAAATAGTGAGTACAGTAAGGTCATTTTTTTAAGGTAACTGACTGAATCAGTTTTACAGTGCACCGTTATGACATTCTTTAATAGTGTGTAGGGTAGGTTTACTATAGTTTTAGGCCCTTGTAACATACACAATGTGCACCAGCAGAAATTGTTGAGATCAAAACCTTCTCCTTTAGTAGTAATAACACATGTTGCTTTCATTTTGTATGTACAGGATAGGCAGGCCAACTCAGATTGCCATTGTGGATATGCAAAAAAAAGTAATGTAATTCCTTTTTTAATTGACTGATTTACTTTTACTTGACTTATCATTAAGACTTTGTTTACACGCACTCTAGTGTAAAATATCAGTACAGTAATGGTACTATTACATAAGCAAATGTTCACCACTCTTTCCACCTCTGATTATTTTTGACCAAAACTATTATGCTATATGCTTGTTGGATTTTTTGATTCATCCACACATCCAGAAATCCCACATCTGTGATAGGTCAGGATGACCACACAATAAAACATGCAGAGGGTAAATTGCATATTGCAAACTTCTGCAATGTCAGTCTTACAAAAATGTACATTGCGATTACAATAATAAACATTATGTTTTGCAAAACTGTTGCATATGGTGCTACCTTTTTCTGCGCTAGTTTGCAATGGAAGTACGACTAGATAATTAGGATCAAAACTGTCCTGCCCTGAGCTGCACAATGTTATAACGTTTGGTCAGAGAGTGTCCCACTATGCTTGCTAAGGTGGCTACTTCAGCTTTTAAAGTCATCGTGACTGCCTGTGGCACAGACTGTCAACAGGTATAGCTTTTAGCACATCTCACCTTGCTGCGGTGTTTGCCCAGACAAGGTGGCAGTTCACTGCAAGCCAACTATTTATCTTTTACTTCCAAACTCTTTTCTAATTGCGACCTCAAACTGCACCGTGAGACCATTAGAGTCCATTTGTACAAGGCCCAAACAACTCTCGTTAACCACATCCGGGGCGAGAGATCTTGGTTTTAGGTTTATGTGAATGCTGTGTTTGAGAGCCTGAGCTGCAGCCATTAATCTCTGCTCTCTCTGCTCCTGCTGTTGACAGGATGAAGAAAGCAGCTTTCTTTTCTTAATGACCTCTTTACCCGGCCGTGTTTACAGGAAGCCGAGAGGTTGTCGCTTTGCGTGTTTTCATTAAACGCTGCAGGATTTGACTTCTCAAGCGGCTGGCATCACGGTTGTTCACACCGGTCCGCCTCGAGCCTTCAAACCTTCTTGTCCCTCAGCATCATCACCTCCGCAAAAGGCCACAGGCCTCGCGGCTATAATCGCTCTTTTCTCCCTGCACTCTTTCTTCTCTCTGTGTCTGTCTCTCTCTCTCTCTCATGGGTGCACAAATGCCTTAAGAGGGAAACCTGCGTTTTCTCCTTCGAACTTCCTCGTACAGGAATTTTTTAGGTTTTAAACACTTTTCTGTTACTCTTTTTACATATCACAGTATTTAACATGGGGTTCCACTAAATATTCGTGAAAAAAGGGGGTCTTCACTTTTAATGGAGTGGTTTAAAACTCAATAGCCAAACAAATACGACCCCTCTTTTCAGCCTCCTCTCCAAAGCCTCACCTCCAAACATGCTACCTTGGCAACAACATCTAAAGACTGTTGCTAAATTAGTTGTATGGTTGTTGCTTTTTTTTAGCTTCAGATGTGCTATACCAAATAATTACCTGTCTAGCAGATATGTAGCAAGGTCAGCATCATTCCTCATAGTCTTCAGCTCTCTTAGCTCTCTCCAGCATTAGAAAGCCACTGCAATATCCAGTCGTCTTTGTACTAGACGGGTAATTTCCTATTCTTGGTTTGTTTCAGATACCCTTTAATATTGGCTGTTCCTTTCATCAAAAAAAGTAGCCCGTTGCGCAACAGAAAAGCTATGTCAGCTTCAGTTCAGCTTTTTCAATATTTGTAAGATTAACCACAATATTGTTCCAGTCTGGAAAGTGTTTCACTGAGATTTGTTGAATTGTATTCATTTTGTTTCTGGCCAAGTCCAGTTTGTTAGTTATTCCACCATCGCAGCTGCTGAGCAAGGAGTTTTCTTAGCGGTCGTCTTCAAAATCGGATCAGTAACTGAATAGCTACTGGTTACAACAACTAATGTTACAGAAAATGTAGACGTTTGGATTTACAGTGCGGATACACATGCCACTGAGGAAAGAGCAAGAAAGAGGTCGGATAAAAGGGAGAGTTTTCTGC
Organism: Brycinus macrolepidotus; assembly: GCA_037974445.1. Taxonomy (NCBI): domain Eukaryota; kingdom Metazoa; phylum Chordata; class Actinopteri; order Characiformes; family Alestidae; genus Brycinus; species Brycinus macrolepidotus. Next base: position 12,685,699 of record JBBPCZ010000019.1, on the reverse strand, counting down.
TGTTGAGGATGACTGGAGACGATAGCCAGATTTCTGGATCAGATAAGCTCGAGTTGAGTTGGAATGGTCACTGACAGCCTCATCTCTCAGCCCAGTGTTTACTCATCATGCCCCTAGCGTGGGCCGGTGGACGCCCCACACTCAATCCAATGAATATTTATACTACCAGCGATGAGAGTTGGAGACTTTGAGAGCTGTGGGGAGAAAAGTAATAAGGCGACCCCTCCTAACTACCACGAATTGCACGCAGGTCATTTATACGCCACAGCCGGGGGCGAGCATACAAGTGACAGCATTTAAATACATTACCCAGGAGTGGCTCTCAACCTGAATATGCGCCTACAATTTACAAACATCGCTCTCAACCCAGCTTTGAGATTGTGACATTTCCAATTTGAATGCCATTCGTGCTATCATACAGTACGCAATTTAATGGAAGAAAAAGTGCTAGAGCTGCTGGGGGGGAGAGAGAAAAAAAGGTGTTTTCTCGTCAGTGACGTTCATCTTGCTCTTATTCACACCATCCCGCTTCAATTTGTCTCTCTATTCCAAAAGTAATTTATCTTGCAATCTACTTCATCAAACCTTGTGAGCTGGCATAGAGATAAGATCTTTCCCACACAGTGAATAGCAGTGGCAGCCCCAGGATTAGCTATATCCCTCATAGCACAAACAGGTGTTTCTGGGACGGCGTCCAATTCCAAAACGAGAATAACGCGGCAGCACTGCAGCTCTCCTGCTTTAATGATGTTGTCATATGGTCTTTACATCGATTATCTTTGTTCATCTGCGTTCCATAAACATCGTCCTCGTCAGTCCCAGTGATATAGTGGTGCGCTGTGCTCGCATGGGAGCCTCTGGCGTGCAGGCAATGAGGGAAAGATCTGCTGGTGTTATAGCATGTCATTAAATGCTCAACAAATTCGTCTTTTCATACCGACTTGCTTATTGCCCTCCTTTTCGAAGTTCAGAAATCAGAATGAGTTGTGCCACTACAATAGATATAAATCAGGAAATTACAGGAGTGCTTTAATTGAAACATACCTGTGTTACTTTGATTCGATCTGTCTCCTGCTCAGTTCTTTTACTGTGAATATGAATATGATATTAGAGTGATGTTTTCCTTGAAGCTCAGGTTTTATTATCCCATAAAAGTTGGTGTTTAGGCCAAAAAAGCTGCGTTCCTGATATGTTTGGTATATGTATGTATTGCCATTCTGTTGCATCTTTAGTAGGATATATAAGTATTATCAGTGTTAAAGCTGAAAGTTTACAAAAGCTGCTGTTGCTGCTACCATCCTTGCCTACCCTGTCCAGCTTATATAGTTCTGACTTATTAGACACACATCCAATCGTACTTTTAGTGAATAAATAATTGGTTTTTCGTTCCTTTGTCTTTTTTCAGTCTTTTTGAACAGAGAGATTAAAGACAAAACCAGCTGCTGCCTGATCTTCCCCTCTTGTTTTTTGATGCTTTTTCTGTCTTTTGCTTTTTTTTTCTATTTATCAAAGCAACTGGAGTGCTAGGTTGATAGCCTGCTCTGCCATTGAGAATAACAAATTGCACTTGTTTTACAATGTGGGTGCGTGTCTGCATACAGGCCTGGGATTGTAGGTCCTCGTTGGCAGCGAGGAGCCGTCCTGCTATGATGTGAGCCTGATCACGCATAGATGGAAGAGTAGGAGAAAGGCCGTGACTGATAAATACAAGTCCGTTATGTTCTTTCCTCAAATCAGATGGAAAGTTGGGTCTCGATGGCACAAGTCAAGGCTTTTCTTTTCCTTCATACATGCAATGAGCAAGGCTTGAGATTTTTACAAGCATGCCATGCAGACACCATCACTGAAAAAATGTCATGATACTTAAAGTATAACAGCAATAACAGTAACCATCACAGAAACTACAGGAACAGCAAAAGACATGACAACAGATACGACACTAATCATGTTAATATCATTAATACAGAAAGACATTCTCACGTTACATGATAGGTATCACAATTGATCTTGTCTGTAGTTTGTTAATTTGGAACAAATATGCACCAATCCCATTAAAGGTTGCAAAACACTGCATCCAGTTAACCACCAATGTTTAACATATAGAGAATTTTTTTTTGGAATGTAAAGAAGATTGACTGGCCCATGCTGAGGAAATAGTAGAATACAGAAAGGCGGACAGTACGTATAAGGGTTCTTTCTTCTCACTAAAATCACCAAAATAGCATGTTTAGAAGGCCAACTCGACCTCACTGGTGCTGCACAGACCACCATCTGTCCATTCGTAGTTTAGCTCACACCCTGAAGCCAGCAGGTAGTTCTTATCGAACACTGACAGGGTAGTGTCTTCCTATTGCCAGCAACAGCGTGTTATTACTGAGCCGCTAGAAGTTATTATTGTAAAGGGACACCAAGTTCTTATCATAGCAGGGAGCTTCTGGTATCAGGCTGCAGGAGTTCATGGTGTGGGGGCAGCGCACACTTGGGCCCAGGCTGTCTTCTCAGTGCCTCAGAGATGAGAGTCTCTTTAGTGAACTTTAGAGACCAGGTTTATGGCTCTCTGAGACCTCTGAGTGGCTCTCCTCTACCTAATCAAGAGCATGTGTTTAGATTGAGGATTGAGACATGCCACTTGAGACATATCCAGCCTCTGGAGAACAACTGTAGAGGCAGAAGAAAGAGCAAGATTTCGCAGGGCTGGGCAGTGCTGAAAAAATTCAGCATTTTGATATCTTTGAGAAACTGGCGTATTACACTGCAGTTCATTGATTAGTAAAATTAAAGGAATGTTGAATGTTCCCACCAGTAGGTACTAGAACCTCAGCATAATGGCAAAGGTTCCACACCAGTTAAAGTCTTTCCTATAACTGCATCTCCAAGCATTTAAGATTATTTTTTTGTATGTATTTGAAACAATTCTTCCAAAATAATCAAAACACCAAGTAGATACAACAGTTAACCATACTTTTTATAGTCTATCAGTGCCTCTAAAAATCAGTGTAATTATGCAGAGGTGAAAATGGTCTAAAATGCACCAGAAAATCCGGTCCAATCCAATCCGATCTACAATCTTTTAGCCAATGGACAGTGATGCTGCTGCAGGATCCACCCACACAGTCTGCTTGTCAGCATGCGCTGTGTTTGGAAAGTGAGAGCAGCCAAGAAACTCCACAATCAGTGATTAAAATGGGGTTTTACTTTCTAATTTTCCTTTGTGGCATTCGTTTGGATGTATAGTCTGCTCAGAGTAATTTATATTATGTGATATTTCATGTGTTTATTGCTGGAAAAATCAGTCTGTGAATTTATATTTTAAATGTTCACTATTATGTAGTCAGTGTGACTCATATATAAGGTCGCATCACAAGTGATACCGGGTCTAGCTAGGCATATAAATGCATTTAATGTAAAATCAACGGAATGCTGGACATTTTGGGTATGCTAGATCACACAATTAAGGAGATTTTATAGTATGAAATTAGTAAATACGATAACTGTTACAGACTGAATGAAAAGTAAAAGTTAAAGACTGTGAAGTAGAACTGCATGATATGAACGCAACTATTGATTCATATTAGTACAAGATGCGACTGTGAAATGCCTAAAATGGTCAAGATGATTTATAATAATGCCTTAAAATATAAATCATGGTGAATCATTAAAGTGAGATGATTAAAGATTGGTAAAATAATGTTGTTTTTTCTTTTTATTAAATGAATACTTTGATGTTAAAACATGTACTGACACATTCTGTTGGAACTATGACTGGTCAGGATGTTGACTGCACATAGTAACAACACTGTGATTGGTTAGAACCTCATTTGCATATTGCATACTTCTACAGTGGTAGTATTGCAAAGGCCAGTGTTGAGTAAATAAAATAATTTATTATGCAGTCTTTTTTTGTTGCTTTTAATAATGAATACCCACTGCATGTACATCATGTGCTCCCACTATCCACCCTATATTTTGAATTATGTAAATATAATTAAAAAAAACAGCACAAATAGAAATGTACGTGTAAATGAATAATTGGGTATAATGCATTTTTAATTCAAGGCAAGTACAAATGGCTGTTTCCTGTGATCTTAATTCTATTCCTGATGATGAAATATTATGACGTCAGAGAAAAGCATCATTCCTATGGCTATGGCATCAAAAAAAGGGAGGTATGCAATATAGGAGAAATGTGTTTACAGTGGGTTGCAGTGTATGCAAAAGTAATAAAATATGACAGTATGATGAAAGAAAAGAATGCTGTATCCTTTTCTTTTATATATTAAAGTCTGCTTGTGATGAAACTGCATTAAAAGTGCTGCATTACAGAAAACACAATGGGCAAGATGTACGAGCGCAAGCACAGATCACAAAAAAGTGGCTTGATACTCCCATAATATGTGCTCACAATGTGTCTGAATTTAACGCTCTAAGACTGCAGCTTATCAGGCAAATTGTGACTGTGCAAATTGTGGCTGCATAACAGAATATTCTGAACTGTGTCTTTTCAGATATGTACACCTTGTCGTGGAAAATTGGAGCAAAAAGTCTAAGTCTGAAACTTTTTCTAAGTCTAAAATCAAAGGAGTGAAAAATCAAAGAAGTCAGAAGAAATCAGTCGAAGTCAGACGGACGCGTCGTCGCTGCTTTTATTCAAGGTGACACAGCCGTGACCCGTGGGAGCTGCTTCCAAGGCTCGCTCTCTCCAGCCGGGCTTGTACACAGTTTTTAAAGGCCCCAAAACTCCAACACCCACTTTCTTAATTCAGCCCCCTG
>JBBPCZ010000019.1:12640915-12660083 GCA_037974445.1 Brycinus macrolepidotus | reverse complement strand
CTCTCTCTCTCTCTCTCTCTCTCTCTCTCTCTCTCTCTCACACACACACACACACACACACACACACACACATACACGCACACAAGTACACTCTTGCCCTCTCTGCTGCTTTGTCGTGTTGTGTGATTGCACACCTGTCTCAGCTCTTTGAGAGATCTGAGGTGCTTTTGAATGTTTCTCACTCTTTTGCTCCGTGAATTATTAAAGATCACTCTTTTACTGAACCGCTTTAGCGGATACAATGGAAAGGCCAGGCAGCAGCTGGCTTGAAAGGAGAGACTCTCAAAGAGGACGGGCGCATCTCCTTACTGAATGCCAAGACACTCTTTGCTTCTCTACAAGCACTTGCTGTGTGTGAAATATCTGGTGGTATATTTGTCGAAGAGGGGGGGAGTAAAACTAAATCTAATTTTTTGCAGCCGGGGGCAGGTGACTGGGGACAAAAACTCACAAAATATTTGTCGGGGGCTTGGAACCAGTCGATAAGCTGAGCATCTTGTAACTTTTTCCTGTCTGACCGAAATATTCCAATTACTTCCAAATGACCTACAGACCTGTGACACTGTGTTTAGAGATCAAATCGAAAATGAAAACAAACACAAACATACATTTAACTTTTAATTATCACTGATATATTGAATGATTACAGCAACTATTCTGACCCAACCATCAACCATCACTCCATATTGTAGGGCGATATAGGAAAAAAAATACTGATTTTCACTTCTATAGGGCACTCCCTACTTTTCCTATTCAGGTATAGACTGTACTGGCTGTACTGGCTCTCTGTCTGTCTGTCTGGGACCTCTCCTAAATTTCACTGTTTCACTGTTGGGATCCTAAGTGTCAGTCAGGAGGTTTTGACCCCTCATATTTTGCACCCTGATTCTCATGCTCAGACAAATCAGCTCAAGCTAATAAACATCTAACCACATTTAACCACATCTAACACATTGTTTGTTGTGTCAGAAAGCACATAGCAATGCATCTATCTGCTGGATTTCCCAACAGGCTGCAAAGCGTGCATGGCTTGCACAGATTTGCATGTTGCAGCTGTTTCTGTGTAACACTGAAAAGATGTATTTTATTTAAATGTGCATACCATTACTATATGAAAGACATATCTAACATACATTCCAAGTAAAATGAATGCTTTGATGTTTTTTTTGTTGGTGGAATGTGTTGTATTCATGTGGAAATGGTGTACATACATTTAACTTCAGTGCATTCAGAGCCATTATGTGAGTGCCTGTGTTTGGTTTAAACTCTAACACTCTCCATACAGTCTCCATACAATTTCATATGCAAAGGTGAGTCTAAACATGTAATTTTCTGAATAAAGCACATATCATAAACATGGTGGTTCAGTACAGTTTGTTTACAGTAAAGGCCAGTTACACTACAGTCTCACTCAAGCCACTCCGATTATGCATGAATGCATGACTGAAAGATTTTATATTTGTGAGATTAGCTTGATTGTAGCATCTCAAGCACTGTGGCAAAAGAAATTGGATTTTATAGGAGTTGTAACTGTCTAACACCTTGAACTTGGTTTCAGAGAAGGCATTTAACTTTAAGAACGACTGTGCAGTTTCCTATTCTCTCTCTCTCTGACCATGATGCATTTTTAACAGGCTTTCCATGGGCATTTTCCCCATTTTAACAAGAGTGCCTGAGTTAGGATTTTTTATTTTTATTACTTATTGATGAATCTGTCCCAAAAGCCCTGAACGCTGATGGAGAGTGTTTTGGTCTCAGGCTTCCCTCCTTTGCAGTGGCTCAGCATAGAAGATGTTGGGCGAAATAGAAACAAGCGGCAGGAGTTAACATGTTCATAATTCAGAACTTTCCTTTGTGATTCTTTATTGTACTTTTGTATTTTCATACTTGTGAATTCTTTCACAGCGGCACATTTTGCACTTTTGTAGGATTTGTTTCCTGTCCCACCATTAATACTATGATATGTGTGTTACTGTGTAACATGCACCAGCATCTGCTTATCTATTCTGCTAGAATGCTTGCACATTTTGTAATGTAGCATCACGTGGATAGGCATGAAACAGCACTTTTATTTCACATGAACATTTTTTCATAAATGATTAGGCCTGTCACAGTTGTTACATTATCATCATCTGATCGCAAATATCTATTCTAATTGCATTTATTTAATGCAATTATTCAACATGCAATTATTTAACAGCTAAAACTGACAGGCTTGTATGCGATCATGTTTTGTTCATAAAGATTGAAAAAAATGTGAAATGGCAAAAACTACTCGTGATCATTCACATGTGAAATTCATGTTTTGTTTGTTTTGTTTTGTTTTTATAAGGGCACTGTTACAGTCATATCCCATCTGATCAATATTGTAATAAATACATTTAGCTCACACGCTGTGAATAGGCGTATTAGTCATACCATTTGTGGCTATTCTTTTTATGTATTTGTATACTATGTTTACTACTTGTGTTATTCAATTATGTGAACACCGCTGTTCTTGTACGTGCTACTGTACCTGGCTAATAAATCGGTCTGATTCTGATCTGAAGGGGACATTTCAGTTTGGAGTACTCTATACCTAGTCTGTTTTTGCATGCAGCAGTAATAATGAGTAGTGATATTGCGCATGATAAGACTGTTGCTCATAATAAACCATTGCACAAAATAGTAAAGACAACAAAGATATTGCACATAATGATAATGATTTAGCACACAAAAAAAATTGCACTCTCATTAGCAGCAGGTTACTGCACAGATTATTCTGTGGGTGTGTGACAGGAGGAGTAGTTATAGAGTCTGATGGCAATGGGGAGGAAGGATTTTGGTGTTCAGTGGAGAACTTTATGCTGGTGAGTCTATGAGTTAAAGTGGTTCTGTGATGAACGTATAGACAATGTTTTCCTTTCAGTCAAGTTGTGGAGTTCCTCACCCATCACTGAGCCCGCTTTCCTGTTTAGTTTAAGTTTCTTAGTGTTTGCCACTTTCATGCTGCCACCCCAACACACCACTGCAGAGAAAATGGCGCTGGTCACCACAGACTCCACAACAATGTGGTGTTGTAGACTCTAAAGACTGGAGTCTTCATGGGATGTACAGCCTACTTTTACCAGTCCGGCTTGTTGCCCATGTGCACACCAAGGTATTTGTAGTCTTGAACAATCTCCACACTCACCCCACTGACGGACTAGGGAGTGACAGGAGACTGTGATCTTCTCAGGTCCACCACCAGTTCTTTAGTCTTGTTGATGTTGAGCTGCAGCTGATTCAGCTTACATCAGCCAAAAAACTGTCAACACAGACATCCTATAATCTGAGTCGTCCCCATGCCTAATACATCCAACTATTGCTGGGTCATCTGAGAATTTCTGCTGTAGTTGGTGGAGGCTCTAGTAGGTGATATGGTGGGAGGGAGAGAGAGGTATTCTGGCTACGCACTAATGCAGGAAGCTGGACGAGTGTTGGGAGCTATGAGGGTCATGCTGGAGCTGGAGCAGATGCTGGGCTGAGGCCTATTGTTGAACCTGTTAAAAAAACAAGTTAAACTCATTAGCCCTCTCAGCGTCTCCATCAGTGCCCTGGATGCTAGGCTTGAAGCCCGTGATTGTCTTCATGCCCCTCCACATGTCCCTGGTGTTGTTCTGCTGCAGCTTATACTTATATGTCCCTTCCCACCTTTATACCTTTGTATGCCCTTGGCTGTTTCCCCATGACCTTGACCTGAATGCTTCCTTCTTCTCATTCAGGAGGGCTTTGATGTCTTCAATGTCCCATGGCTTGTTGATAGGGAAGCAGCGTATGGATTTTACAGGTACAGACGACAGTAAACATGTGAACAACAACAAATAAAACCTGTTGCCCAAGGATCATCAGTTCCACGTCATGATTCAGCTCAATAAGAAGAGAAAATTATTAGACGATAAAATAACCAAATTAAATATGTGCACCTACAACAAATGATCAATTGTCCCCTACCAAACGATAAGTATGATATAAATAAATATAACCACTCAGTTTCTGAAATTAATAATAAGCAAAAAAAAAAAAAAAAATGCTCATCAGCCATGTGCGGTGGTGTCCGTCACAGGCTGTCCGTCATGGCTTTTCTTGTTTGTTTCAGGAAATAGAATGATTTCCCTTAAAAACAGCTATTTGTGGAGTGGAACAGCAGATGGTCTGTTTATAGCTGAAGTGGACATCTAAAATGGCCTATGGTTACAGTTCAGTAAGCTTTTTGGTTCATTCAGTGCTGTCTATATGCTTTGTGCCCAACAATCGGAGAGATGCTCTGATTTAAGCAGCTAAGCAGGCAAAATTCAGAGTACTGGGAGCTCATATGTTTGGGTTTGTTTTATTTCTGGATTTACTGAGGTTTACTTTTATTAAGTGAACTGTTTCTCTAGAGAGTCACTTCAGAGACTGGAGAAGGGCTTAGTGAATAACACAGACCATATCAAGCCACTGTGCCTGTCTTCTGAATAAAGACTGCTATGCTTCAATGCATATGTTTGTGTTTTCATGTAGCCTAGGGATGAGGCTCTCCTTGGAGAATCCATCCATACAGACTATCTAAAAAAGAGATTGTTTGGCTATATATAGGGGAAGTGCCCTAGATTTGGACCTGGGAGAGTGCAAATATAAGTGCAACCGCCACTCTGTTCCTACTCTATTATTACTAAAGGAATAACGATTTTAGTAAAATACTGAAACATTAAGAAGGTGAACATTCTAAACAGTGTATCGACTGCCAGTGACCAACTCTAGGCATCTGGATGCCTGCTGTCATGGTAAATTATGGGAGGGCAGGGAGGGCATTGTGCTATATGTGCTTTTCACTTCCATGCTATTTTTTTGCTCATAAATTTCAAGAATGTAGATTTTTGGGGGCTTATTTTGTCAGAGAACTGGCTTATCAGTCACTCAAAACACACCACAGCAGAGAAAATGGCGCTGGCCACCACAGACTCCACAACAATGTGGTGTTGTAGACTCTAAAGACTGGAGTCTTCATGGGATGTACAGCCTACTTTTACCAGTCCGGCTTGTTGCCCATGTGCACACCAAGGTATTTGTAGTCTTGAACAATCTCCACACTCACCCCACTGATGGACTAGGGAGTGACAGGAGACTGTGATCTTCTCAGGTCCACCACCAGTTCTTTAGTCTTGTTTATGTTGAGCTGCAGCTGATTATTATTACTAAAGGAATAACGATTTTAGTAAAATACTGAAACATTAAGAAAGTGAACATTCTAAACAGTGTATCGACTGCCAGTGACCAACTCTAGGCATCTGGATGCCTGCTGTCATGGTAAATTATGGGAGGGCAGGGAGGGCATTGTGCTATATGTGCTTTTCACTTCCATGCTATTTTTTTGCTCATAAATTTCAAGAATGTAGATTTTTGGGGGCTTATTTTGTCAGAGAACTGGCTTATCAGTCACTCAAAACATTGATTTTGATAATATTTTTGTCTGCGCCAAACCAATCTGTGTAATATCCCATTCCAGCAGAAAGTCTGTCTACTTGGCAGCTGTTGGGAATTATTTACAGTTACCAGGCTAGAGACCTGAATGAAAAGAGACCTGTAAATTCAAAACTAGGATTAAAAAACATACTTGAAATCAGTGGTAAAATGTGACAAAATGGGATAAATCTTGTGTGGGGTTTGTCTTAAACAACACAGAAACACACATTTTGGCTGTGCCTTTATTAAAAGGTGGGACTTCCTGTAATCCAGCCACCATGTTGAGCTGTCCCATTTGGATTTTGTTGTGAGCTGTCCTATTTACATTCCAACAACGAGCTGTGTCCTCCTCTTGTAATGTCTCTGGTAATGTGTAACTGACTGTGTAGGACCGAGACATATTATTTCTTCATTAATTCATTCATTCATTTTCTGTAACCACTTAATCCACGGCCACCCTGAGCCTATCCTGGGGCCAACAGGTGTGAGGCAGGGACTCACCCTGGGCGGGGCACCAGCCCACCGCAGTCAAGACATATTAAACACGTAGAATACTGAAAATCATTTTTTGCCTTGCTTTCCTTTCCTTCAACTCCCACACATAACTGATCCCACAGTTGTCAAACAAATGATCTTGGTCAAGGATGCTAAATGTAATTCCAATGTTTTTGGACAAGTTCTCACAAATTCCCTGTGAGACCAGCACGAAAGCCTCCCACGTGTAATTAGATCAGGAAAAACACAGGAACTCCCTAAAATGATAGTGTGTTTGTGCACGTTTAGCCGCGGAGAAGACAAACATGCTTCCTGATAGAATTACCTCCACCCCACAGGGCTCCTACATCCTCCTGTAATGTGGATTGGTTATTGCCTCCAGTCCTTCTAATCCACATTAGTGTAGCTGTGTTAAAACAACCCCACATGAATTATTCAATCAGCTGATTGTTTTAATTAGATTTCGCATCGCCTTTTGAGCAGTCTTTTGTTAATTACTGTGTTATTTGCTTGATTATAACGTGCAATTTGCCGTAGGCTGTTCGCCCACCGGAGTGCAGAGAGTTAAGCTGGAAAAAAAAACAAAGCAGAATATGAATACAAGAGTCTGCGAGAGTGGAAGAAAACAGGAGGGCAGTCATGAATTAGACTCCATTGACAAAGGCTGCCGATACTGGAATACGAAGCTATTTATTCCTGTACCTGCTTGCAGCGTGGATCTCAGCCTGCTCGCCTGATGGATGAGACGTGGGGGAAAAACTGTTTCAGTTTTTACGCAAAACCAGGGAGGGATGGTGAGATGAAAGAAGGGAAAAGATAGAGAGCGAATCAAGTGTAATCAGCTTGAATGTGTCCTCCAAATGGAAGTGATATGAGGAGGGAAAAGTCTGATGAGGCAGAAAGAACCTACTTTACGCATGTTTGGATCTTGCCTGTGCTTATTGCAGTTTTTTTAACCAGTGCAGTACAGTGTGCTTACAAATCCATGAGCACACATTTTGTTTCCATTTCCACTGCCAAGTGATTCGAACCGTACCTGAGGTGCTGCCTCAGCTCTGTAAAATTCCCAGACATGCGATCAGAGTCTTGATTTTTCTGCTAGATTTAGAAGACAGGTAGCGGTGCCCACAATGCAAGCTAAGGTAGATATGTCAGTTTAGCTACAGAACCCAGTTTTCACATTGCAGTGCTGACAAAACATTCTTAACAAAGAGGGTTCAAAGAAAAACTCTTACCATTGCCTAAAGAGCCATGGTTGGAAAAACAGATAGTGTGAAACATTTGTGAGTGTGAAGAACAATTTATAGATCTTTCACATATTGTAAAGGTTTGTTACCAAGAACTAAAAATTGTTCCTCTCTGGCATCAAAGAACCTTTTCTTTTCCTTTTATCATTAAGAATGTAGTTCCTGAACATGTCACAAACACCTATAGTGAGAGTATTTGGAAGAAATGAAACTTGTTTGTTGTGTGCAAAGTGTTTTATTGGAAAAACAAATCAGATAAAATTAGAAATGGTAACATAAGAAGATGCTTGAATTCCAGGACATTTTGCCCATGGAAATGGCATCCTTTTTTCCCTAGACAGAAAACAAAAACCCAGGATGATCCTGAATGGGCAGCAACAGTAGCCATACCTTAGTCTCTCTGCTAAATAGAGATAGTGGAGACCATTGATTGGTCAAAAGCCAGTCATCACAGTCTTTGCCTCAGGACTTCACTCAACACATAACACCAAATGTAGTGTAAATACTAAACTGAAAACGAAACTTGAAGCTCCTTGCTGCTGCTCTTTGTGTCATGTCAATCATGTGACCACCACACAACCTCTAGGGAACCCCACTTCCATCCAATTGACTGGATTCTGAATAAATGACTCATCAAATATATTTTTCATGTATATAATAAATCTGTCATAATTTAGAATCCAGGCACATGCTCAGTTCAAAATGGACATGTTAATGCTATTTGGAACATATAAAAGAAGTCAGTGAGGCATTTAATATTAGCAACAGAAGCTGGAGTTAATGCATTTGCTTTCCCTCCATTGCATTTGCAAGTGTTGCATTTTCTTCACATAGAGGCTTTACCTAAATGACTGAGCAAATTAATTCACAGATGTGGATGTCGTTCTGAATTTGATAAATGATTTATTTCTCAACAAATCCGACAAGCTCCCGTGGGATTTGCTCTCTGTGTCTTGATTTTGGATATACAGCATATTTGACCACATCTGGTCAATTCATTCTAGAGAACAGAAGCGTGTTCGGCACACAATCATCACTGTTGTGGCAAAAGAAGAGAGAAAAAGCATTAACACCCTTCAAAGGAGGGTTTTTTTTTTTTTTTTTTTTTTTTTACCAAAAAGGATGTATCCAAAAGAATTACCTTGGCAAATTGCTGATGATTTAATTAAATGAACTGTTCAGCAGTTCTTCAGGTTTGAACTGAATGCTTTTCATCTTTTCAAGTTTCAAGGAGTACATCTCTGGTCAACTTGTACTTAAAATCAAAGTTGATGCTAGTCTGCGTTTGTTAGGAGAATTTTACAGAGACAAGGCCAATAAAGAGAGTCAACTTCCACCAGGTAACTGCACACTTATCTTCCTTGGAAGGTGCCGTGTCATGTTTGTGGCTCAGATGGAAGCTGCAACATCTTCTCCTGTTGTGTCTACAAAGTGTCAGGGGAAATTTGTGCACTTCATCTCAGCTACAAAGGCAGCCACTCAGTGTAGACTAGGCACCAATCAGAGAGTTTCCCCCATTTGCTTTGAAGCTACGACAGCTTCTGCGGCCCCCCCTCCTTCCTCTACACTTAATATCTATTGATGAGCTTGGCAGCCATCATGAGAACACATTATTGATGTGAAGTTTGCTCATCTGTGGAAGCCTATTAAACTCCCTTTTTCTAAGCGCTGTATTAAACGCCTAATGTTCTCTCATAAATTACCTGACAAAGACTATGACATCGGTATCTCCTCCCGTTTGTTCAAAATGAGAATTCCGCGCCGAGATGAATCCGCCTGTTTTTTAATGGGGAAACCTAATTAACATAGAATTAATTTTCTTACTTGGGATATTGGAAACAAATACGACTCTTCTCCATTTTTGAGCGGATGCCAGGCACCTAGACTTCAAGGGAATGGATTTGGCTTCTGTTTTGGTATTAAGCACAGGAGAGCCCAGTAATGAATGTGACATATCTCCACCTGCCTGTCTGTCTGTCTCTCTCTGTCTTGCATTTTTATTTGTGCTTTAAAATGTTGAGTCCTCCCATCTGTGCCACGACTGCTGTGTAATTGCTTCTCTTTAATTAGCTAAAGAAATGAAAGATAGGTTAATGAGTTCATGGAGTTGGGTGGAGTGAAGCTGTCATACTTGCGACTGCCTTTGACAGTTGGCAGGTGTGTGGGCGCGCATGAATGTGTCTGTGTGTGTTTATGCAGCTGCCTTCCTGATATTTTGATATTTGCCAGTCTGTGACAAGCATCCACATGCACATGTGAAGCAGGATACTATATTTCAATCAGTAAATGTCAGTGGTGAAATAGTTTATGTGGCTACTAGAAGGCTACTAGACAGATTGAGGCCCATTCATAATTTACTTTGCTCATTTTGCGCTCTCTCTCTCTCTCTCTCTCTCTCTCGCACACGCACACACGCACACACACACACACACACACACACACGCACGCACACACCACACACACACACACACACACACACACACACACACACACATACACACACACACACACTTCAAAATTGCCATTCCATTGACATAGCTTGCTGTTTTCTCAGAGCAGATCTAGGTGAAGGACCTTGAGTCTCGGGTGCAGAGTAGCAGGAGAGAACTGCATGGAGCTGCCCCTGCAGCAATGTTCCACAAATGTCCTAATCAAAACAGTACTCCATCGAATATTCCCAGCATCCAAAATTAGTAGAACATACTTATCACATCACATAGGATCAGTGTCTATTCTGCTAAAAATGACACTGCTAGTTCTTCTATCTCTACTTGTGTGTAGAGATAGAACATGTATGTGCATGGAGATGGTGGTGCAGATCGTTCTCTGCCGCTCTGATGGATCCGTCATTCCAGTCTGTTGCCCTCAGTTGTTGGCGTGGCGCAGTAGTAGTGGTGCCATGCTGGGACGCTAGCCTAGCGTGGGTGGTGGTGCCATGAGCCGCCAAGGTCTGGTGCACACTCAGCTGTGAGGAAGATACCCACACCATCTGTCTGACGTCCATCCACCTCCAGCTGCGTTAGCGCTTTCCTGCCCACATCTTTACACTGCATTTGTTTTTGCAGACATCCACACAGGATTCACACACACACACACACACACACACACACACACACACACACACACACACACACACACTCCTCCAGCAGAAAGTGTTTGGTTCGCACCATACTCTGACTGAACTCTGAAGTTCTGTCAAGGGCGCTGATAGATGTAGTTTCTTATACCAAATTGCATAAGTGCTGTAGTACGAAACAGTTTTGTTCATCTCAGGTCACTGCTAGACAACACCCAGTACCTTTATAACAATATATTTCTTTATTACTAAACCTACAATATACCCACCTGGGTGTTTCAGAAGAAAAGCTTTGGCCTAGGTAATGCTTTGATTATTTTTTCCAGTCATCCTGTCTTGTAACATAGACTCAAATAAATTACTTTCCTACTGGAACCATGTAGCTACATTTTAGATGACCTTAAACTAAACTCACATTTCTGAACATTCACACTCCTCATTGACCACACACACACACAAATTCTAAAGTTTACAGACACAGTAGTGTATCATTTATTCTAACTTAAACTGCCAATTTAGCACAGTAATGAATTTCAGGGAAGATGAAAGTCAATTGTATTATAGCAAAATAAGTAATAATAATAATAATAAACATCACTTGTGACACGGTGAAAGGAACATACAATCCATGAATTTAAAATACATTAAACCCTTATGAGCCTCGTTGTGCACGACTGAGTGATATTGTCTGATTGCTTCTGGAGGATTCCAGTTTATGTGTGGTGAATTTCAAACCAGTCCGCAGTGCGTGGCTGTGTCACATGAACCCGGAATGTTCCTTCCTCTCATACAGCTTTGAGTCCATGACAGTCACACCCGCTCTATTCAGTAAGATGCAGAGATGTTCAAAATTTACTCACACCACATAGCAAAGGGTCTAATCGTATTTCCTTGTGGTTCAGATCAGCTGCAGACAACCTCCGTATTATCAGACAATGGTGGAGACCGTAAAAGAAATGTTTGCAAGAAGAGATTTTTGCACAGCTCATTTTAAAACACACACACACACACACTTACACACACACACACACACACACACACACACACACACACATACACACATACTTACATGGTTTGCATCAGCATTCACGCATAATGTGTTTACATGGACTTATTAATCAAACCAAGGATGCTAGCGTCCACGTAATTTAAACAAAACTGCACAAATAATCTTCACTTCCACAGTAATCTGATAAAACACAATAAACTAGTAATATCTTTTAATATTACTTTTAACATTACTTGCCTTTTAAATGAACAATTCATACATGAAATGTGAGAACATAGACTCACCTATATATCAGATAATGGTGCAGAACATAAAATAAATGTTTGCTGGTAGAGAGAGTATAATGGCATGCGGCTTATTTCCATAAATCCTGCCAGCTTCAACAACTTAGTTAACTCTTTATTGGCCTGACTCCCGCTGAGTTATCTTATGAGGGTTACACACACAACAAGATAAATGATATATGTACATGGGACACTATTTAGAAACTAATACTTCAAAGAAAAATCACAAAGTGAAGCTTTTTTTTTCAGATTCCAATCCATTATTTGCTGCAGGGTGTTAACTGTCCTATATATATATATATATATATATACACAAAAGTATTTAAGCATAGTAATTGAGGGATTACATTTTGGTGGGAAATTCCTTTACAGTTATCTGTTGGATTTGTTAACCCATAGTCATTACATTACAAAAGGATTATAATAGGGAATTACTAGTTTTTAATCTCTTTTCTAAACCAGATCATATAGATATACTGATTTTGCCCCTTGGGATGTAGGCATGGAAGAAAATCCATCAAATATACAAGTCTGTCAAAACCGCTACAGAGGAAAAAACTCTGGAATGCTGTTGCTTTGTCTTAGCTTTTTGGAGACTAGCTAAGACTTTGCTTGGCTGCCAGCCCTGGAGACATCTTTGGTGGACCCTTTTAATGAGGTGCTAGAGATTAAATGTCCCGGAGAGATAGGAGATTAAAAGACAAACTTTTAAGCTGGCCATCACGCGTAAGCCCATCACCTGTGTGGGTTTTTTTAAGCATGTGTCTGCTGAAGGAGATAACTGTGGCTGCCTGTGTGATATAGGTGGAAGTCTGGAAGACTTGTCTCAGCATCCTTTTGCCACGTCCACCAGCATATTCCCTCTG
Organism: Brycinus macrolepidotus; assembly: GCA_037974445.1. Taxonomy (NCBI): domain Eukaryota; kingdom Metazoa; phylum Chordata; class Actinopteri; order Characiformes; family Alestidae; genus Brycinus; species Brycinus macrolepidotus. The sequence goes on along the minus strand of JBBPCZ010000019.1, from coordinate 12,647,643 downwards.
TTTTAATGAGTTCTTTCTCCCTCCAGATTCCTCACAGAGCCTCACCACACACCTTGTTGTTGTGTTTTTTTTTTCTTTCTCCCAGCTCTGCAGCAGGTGGGACTGGTGGGCCGTTTGCTGGCTGCCACTCAGTAAACAAAGCGTTCGGCGGTGGAGAGCGATTCAATTAAGGTTAATTGAAAAGCACATTCCGTCTGGGGCCTCAGTGCTCTCTCCTCTGCCGTCTGTCTGCCGTCTTGGACTGGGCTTAGCGTGGCTCAGCGGTGCCTCTTACTCTGCTACCCTGCTCTGCTCTCCTGCCTGCTCTGGATCTTATCTGTGCAGCTCTGGCAGGCTCCAGGGCCCTGCAGTCTCCACTGAACTAATGAGATAAAGACGTACGTCTCATTCATCTCTGTTCTTTTGCGCACCTCTTCCCTTTGCCTGCCTCGCTGATCTCACTGTTCTGGTCAGGTGGTGTATCTGTCACAGCTCACTTTAGGAATTTACTTACTTATTCACAGCAGTTAGACCACAGTTTTTTGCTCTGTCAAAAGTACAATTCAAGGAAATGACACAAGTGTAAACTAATGAAACTGTATGGCATGAATATTATGATTTGTAATGAAAATATTTCATGGTTAATTCTTTGTTCTCTTACAAATTATGTGCTTAGCTGACTGTAGACCACAGTTTTAGCGGTGTGTCCCACATCGTTGCCAGTAGTAGATCCATGTCAGCACTTGTTTGGCTGATTGGGAATGTTGAATTGGCAGTGTGGTTAGCATCCGAAGCAGCGCAGTCCGAAAAGAGCTTCTTTTTACAGATGTGAGATTGTGAGGAAGCAACAGTAAACAATTATTGGTCAACTTTGACTGATGTTAGTTCTTCAAGATGAGTTTCAAGATTAGGATGCAGAAAAAAGATTGTCATATGAAAAAGAATCTGATGCCAGCAAGGACTGCTAAATGTTTGACAAAAGTACAGGCATTTAGTTTAACCAATTAGTGAACCACTTTTTAAACCAGGGCTATTTTAAGTAACCTGTTTGGTAAACTAGCACATATTTGACCTACAGTAGGTCTCACAGTGCACATACTCATGTGGTTGTATGAATGAGTCATTACCTCTTGCTTTTCAATAAATGCAAAAAGCCAGACAAGAGCCTCTTAAATCATTTACAAGTTGAGAATACCAGCGTTGTTATCATAGACTAGGATTAGCCATGCTTATTTCACACTACAGTCTAAACCACGTAAAAAGAATGAAATTGCATATCTTCTTTTCTTCTAGTGGTTTGCTGTAATAGCTTATCCTGCTGTGGATCGCTACTATAGCTCTCACTGGGGTCAAAACCAAAAATAAGTACCTAAATCTACTGACATTTCAAATGTTTGTTTTTTTTTTTCCTTTCCTTCTTTTGGCTGGAAAGATCTGCTTGCGGCTGGATTAGGCAGAAGTGCTGGATGAGCAGGAGTCAGCGCTCTGAACTGTATCAAAGACGCAAACAGACAGCCCAAAGCAGTGCATATGGGGGAAGATTCATTTTGTCTTTTAGCAGCTGCGGCTCCATTACTGCCCTGGCTGCATGGCGTCCAGGCCCATCTGCCGCTGCTGATGGTGTTGGCGTTAGTTTTGGTGCTGGGGCTTCACATGTTTTGAGCTTGGCATTTGCAAATTCACTCACAGCCGCTGCTACAGGAGAGCATTGGATGAGGCCTAGCCATTTCCCCAGGGCTGCCTGCCTGCCTGACTGACAGTGAAGCTGTTTGACTTTACTGTGTGAGGGGAAACATTCTGCGATGGAGCAATGTCTGTGTTGACTGGATGGTTGATGCCGTCTAATATTTCTACACAGAGTCTGTGATCATTGTACTTCTTTCTCTATGTGTTACATCATACAGCTTTATATAGATGGTAATTCTCAGCTGAAGAATTAAAAACATGCACTTTGTGGTCCCCTCTTTCTAAACTGCTCGGTATGGTGTTGATAGCTGCATTTTGTTGTAAGACTGTGTTTAGATTCTTGAGAATCCTCTTTTATCATCCTGCTGCACAGAACAGAGGGAAATAGTGGAGCTGTCTGATAGACTCAAAGCATTGAGGGAGATTTCACTTTCTTTTAGAAACTACAAGCACTAGTCTGTGAGCTATGTTTTTGTCTACGCTCTTTATGCTCTTCCAAAAGTGTGAGCAGTATGTGAGGTTATGTTGACAAGCTTAGCAAACAGATTTATGTGTAATGGTTTGCCATTTATGGTGGCTTCACAGTAAGAAGGGTTACTTCTATGTGGAGTTTGCATGGTCTCCTTGTGTCTCCCTGTGTGGGTTTCCACTGGGTACTCCAGTTTCCTGCCATAGTCTGAAGATTTGCATGTTAGGTGGTTTAGAGATGCTAATAAGCCCCTAAATGTGGGTGTGAATGTGTTTGTCTGTTTTTCTGTCCCGTGAAGGACTAGTGACTTCCCGTGACCCTGGTTAAGGATAAGCGACTCGGATAATGGATGGTTGGATGATGTGCCATGTAATGAAACACTTTTTGTGTTTTGTTATGAATGTTATTACTGATGGATGATGAATGTGGCAACTGTTACAGTATCAGTTAATGCAGTGGGACTTGAGGGATAAATCATGAAAAAAGTCAGTTTTTTTTTTTTTTAAATAATTTTTTATTTTGAAATCTGCTTTGTACCACATTTGTCACCTTTATTTAGTCTGTCACTTTCATGCTGTATTAGAGATGTTTGTCTTTTTCAGCAGCTTGGGCCTTCAGCAGTGTAGGGCTTCAGCCGCACAGGGTCCCTAAATAAACAAAAAAAACCAAAAAACAAAAACAAGCTTCCTTTCTCTGTTTGGTCAGCTTTCAGTACAACAAGCACAGAAATGAATAATTTCTTACTGTTTGTTTACCGTGGTCATTTTAGTGTCATTTCACTGTTACCTCAGAGTAGCAGTTCACGCAGTGCATTTCAACGTCACATGAAAGGAGTCTGTTAATCTTAAAGGGAGAAAGAGAATAGCTCTGTTTGTTGGATGAGCATGTCAGGTGGATTGTTCTTTTATGCATGTGAGTCAGTTCTTAACTATGATCCATACTCACTGTCAGATGTAGGCCACATTACATAGGTAATACCAAGCAAGAAAATCAGATTAAGGCATCAATTCCAATTTGCCCCACTGTTTTGTGCAGTCTGTACATCAATTATCCAATCAATCAACCATTTATTTTCACCCAGAAATACATTTTGGGTGACCCTCATTCACAGTGTAGGCAAGCATACATGTACAAAATCAGGGGTTGAAAGCTATGAAAAAGTAAAAGAATAAAATTCAATAAAAGTAGAGCAACTAAAAAAACGTCAAAATCCCAAAAAAGTTTGGACGAAAGATGAAAAGCTTAAAATAGTCAAGTAGAGCAGAGCTTTAGAGTATATATATTATATTATATATTATATTATATTATATTATATATTATAGCTTGCTGTTAGACTGTAGCACCGGTAATACTGACTGAATTAGTGATGCAAAGAAACTGTTACGAATAGATTTCTGCAGTTTTGGTAAAATTCACCTACTATATCTATACTATACTATACTATACTATACTATACTATACTATACTATACTATATTTTTCCAAATATATCAGGGTGTCTGGGTGTCAGATGATATGTAAGTTTACATTAAATATGTTAGTCCATGCTTCCTGGGTTCTGCTACTCTACACTGAAAGAATCTCCTAGCAGCTTGTTTTGACTGGACAGTTCTGAGGGAAACTCTTCACCGTGCAGCAAATGTCAATCACATTTTCAAAAAGTAAACTTTCAATTTATTTCAACATTCATTTGAACAGTCCGTTCAAAACAATGTGACGCATTCACCAAATTGTAAATAAGTTTTTACAAAAATATTTTTTACAACAAGTTTTTGATAGTTTATGATTGCAGTACAAGTTATAGTCTGCCACTACAGATCACATCAGGGGTGCTTCTAGGCATAGACAACCTGGGCAGTGACATGGGGGGTGGTGAATGGTGACCTCCCCCATGTGAACAAAAAATTGGTCTCTCATACCTCCATCCCTCACTTTCCTCCCCCCGACACAAAACTCACCTAGAATGCCACAATGGCCAGAAATGCCATTGCATAACATATTTCCCAGCAGTAGGTTAAGATCTATACATTTGATGTCGTATAATATAATGTATATGTCAAATATATAAACTCTCTGCAGGCCTGACATGTTGCTTTCAGGAATTATATGCCACTTGTAATGATGTTCCACTACTATTATCTCTACCAGCTTGTTACTCCAGACAGTACCTTTGTTTGGCCCAGCATGTTACATTACCTTCACATCGAGATCAATAGATTTCTGTGAATATGAGAGTAACTTTTGTATTTGTATAAGTGTATTTGAAGGCGAATTCTGACTCTGTGTGATGTCTTTGTTCACTGTGCAGCACTTTCTTCACTGTGTTCTCTGCTGGCAGGGAGAAATCCTTTTGGCAAATGGGGTGGCTGGGGCAGGATCAAAAAGAATGATACAGAGGGGGAAAAAAAATAGGCTAAGAAAATTTCTTCTCTATTGTCACCTTTAGAATCTGGTGGCCGATTGTTGCGAAGGGTGGAATGAATTGCGGGGTTCTGTAGCATGGCCGACAAAGGAAGACTATCATTTGACAAAAAAGCATCACCAAGAGGCAGGGAGCAAAATCTTTCAAGTGAGTGCCTTTTCGAAGAAATTGGATGTTTTAAATCCAGAGCTGTGAGAGAGACAAGAAAATACTATAAAAATCCAGAGTGACTAAAGCCTGTTGAAAATTTTACTATTCAATGTGTCTCCTGTTGCGTTCACAGTTTCTTCATCTGCCTACTTGTGTGTAGGTGTGTACCTGTGTGTCTTTTTGTAGCCTATATATAGTCTCATTGGGTAAAGGACTCACAGTAGGAGCCACAGCATAATAGAGCTCCCATGGTTCCTGGTCTGATTCTGAATTATATTCCAAAGATATTGCTGTTCCCTCAAAAGACTCCTTCCTGTGACCATTACCCTTGTGCCCTTGACCAAAGTTCTTAACTTGAGGGGTCCTGTAACAACACACCCATTTCTTTCTAAGCCTGTCATCAGCACAGTCAAACACGGACTAAAGGCTAGTGTCATTGCTATGGCTGAATGATGTCATCTGTAAATTGTAATCACAATTTTGGCCTTTTCAATACATATATTTTTCAGAAGGCTGCGATATACAAATGTGCACTCTAACCAATCAGTGTTTTTCTATGCTCTATACCAATCACAGTTCCAGATGATGTACCTGTGGGTGTTTGTTCCAGGTATCCTTGTAATCCAACAGAAGCAAATTATTTTGAACGCAATAACGCATAATTAATGTCACATTGTAGGTTCACCACTGTGATTCAATACATTGCAAGGCATATTGCATTTGCAAAAATGAGCAATTGTAATACTCTCCCTATTCTTTTCTCACTTTTCTTGTCTGTGTTGTTGTTTACGTCCTCTCTGTTTCACATGCCATTGTATTTGTTTACCCTGCCATGTGCGCCTTGATAGGTCTCCTAGTCTCCTGAACCCCTGCTAAAGACCTCCCTGTGTCATGAACTTTCATTTGGCCACCTGTTTGAAGCAGTCCATGATGTTCAGTCAGTGTCTGTGTTTCCAATTTTGCTGCCATTTCAGTTTCACATCTGTCCATTATATCAGGCCCCTATTGTTCCCCTCTGTTTCATGTGCCCTCTGTCTGTCTCCTGTCTTGTCCCTGTCTCCTGTCTTGTCCCTCTCTCCTGTTTTGCCTCTGTCTCCAGCTATAGGCCTTTCCTCTTGGCTGGCTTCTGAGGTGGGTTTATATTTCTACCCCGGGAATTGTGCTCTTAGAGGGAGAATTCTGTAATGTTCTCCCTGTCTTTTTCCCTGTTTTCTTGTCTATGTCATTGTTTACATCCTCCCTGTTCCATGTGCACTTGTTTTCTAACTTCACCATGTGTCTGTCTGCCATGTGAGTTTGTTGTTGTTTCGATGTCAGTAGTTAGTATATATACCTCTGTGTTTCAGTCTGTGTTTGTTAGTTCTCTGTGTTTTGCCCCAGTGTTTATCGATTCATGTTTGCTCTGTGTTTTGTGACTGTGTTTGTGTTTCTCTGCTCAATTTTTGTTGTCTGCATGTCTTCATTCAGCCCTGATATGCCCTTGTTAATCTTAGTTCTGGTTTAGTTCTCCTTTGTTTTGTTTTGTTTTACTTTACTATGAGTAATCACCCTGTGTTGATTCCACGTTCTGTTTGTTTTTCTAGTATTAAATCCATGTTCACATCTACATGCCTCTCCTTATCTGTGTCTCATCATTACAGCAATATATCATTTTGTCCAAAGCATGCATTCTTAAAAGAAAAAGATCGATGCATGTGTTATAGCTTCGATGTAAGGTTCTGTAAACCACTTTTAAATGGCTTCATGTGGTGGTTCTTTTTGGCCCCTTTAATTTGTAAAGTGCACTGATTGCTCCGATGCCTTGGATATCATTCTGTAATGCCCTGTTATATTTCCGACTATGTTGTGGCACAGTGCTATAGCTTACTCACTCAACTATTTCCCTGAATCCCCCTGTCCCACCCAACACACACACAAGCGCACACATACACACACACACACACACACACACACACACACACACACACACACACACACAGCGTAATGCGTTATTTCTCTTGCGTTGTGTTCTGTTGGTGTAGCG
>JBBPCZ010000019.1:12620671-12634514 GCA_037974445.1 Brycinus macrolepidotus | reverse complement strand
TGTGTGTGTGTGTGTGTGTGTGTGTGTGTGTGTGTGTGTGTGTGTGTGTGTGTGTGTGTGTGTGCGTGTGTGTGTGTATGTGCGCACTAAGGATACTTGATCAGCTGTGATGTGGGGAAATAAATCAGATTCTCACTTTAATGTAAGTAGTTATTTGCAGATTGTTGATTAGGGGATGGTTCTCTGGTGTTGTGCTATTTCATTTGCTATTGTGAGTGAGTCACGGTACTCCATGGTCGATAGCATGATTAAGGCGTCTCCTCACAGCACTGAATTATCTGCTTATTGATGAAGATGCAGAGGCATTAATGTATGTAGAATGTACAATATACATCACGGCGGGCTAATTTTGAACCGGAAATTCCTTTTTGAGCCTGGCGAGAACTCTGCCATGTTAGTGTTAAGGATTTCACTTCTACTTCAAAGCAGGTGTAGTTGAGGTTTTCAAGGCCGCAGTACTTGAAATGAATAGATAATCTATTCAGAAAGTGTTTATACTGTGCAGCAGCACTTTGTATTAGTACCAGCTTTGGACCACCTGGACTGGAGAAATGGTGAGCTGAGTGTCTGAAATGAATGGGGTAATTCCCAGTGGGCATGGCTGTGCTGATTTCATGCAGAAGTGATGGAGGCATGAAATGGCATTGATTAGTGAATAGACCACTTCCTCCCTAGTGTAGTAATTAGAAAAGGAGACAGGTAAAACTAGGAACCGCAGAGAGTGTCGGATTGGTCTCATGCAGTTCTCTCTCTCTCATTTTCTCAAAATATTCCTTCATAAAACCGCAGTGTGCCCTTGATATGCATCTGAAATGAACGTTTAATTTACTAAGGCTGTAACTAATCATGCTAACTGCACATAGTGCCAGCTACTAATTGTACTTTACTTGTGAGAATGAGACACAAGCACAGTTTAAAAGATGTAGTCAAATATTGTCATTTTGTGCAAAATCTTCTATCAAGTGCATATAAAGGGAATATCTTACACTTTATTAACTGTCTGTTAGCCTAAAATTCCAATGCTTTTGTTGAGCAGATTTTTAAAAACCTAGTGCAAAAGCCTTGATTCATCTAGCCCTCTGTCTGCTATATAGTGTGTGCAGTTTCACTATGAGGTAATGGTGCTTTCCAGCATTATTATAGCTGCCAGCTCCAGGCAGTAGTGAAAGAACATGTTACCCTTTATGGCTTCTGACCCTGCAGGGGCATCCAGACACTCAGTCTGGCATGGAGAGGTGACCTGGGTCTTCAGCTTCAGATGTTCCTCTTTTTTCCCTCTCTGTCTTTTAAAAACACCACAGAGAGATGGACAGGTTAACCGCAGATCTCTCAAGCCACCCATCTGGTAGCACAGAATGATGAGGGCCTTGTAAACACAGCCAGCTTTCAGCACAGGTCACTTAGGGCACAGATCCATCCCTATTCACATGTCTCTTGCTCTTTGTAGAGCCCTCACAGTGCTAATCAAGCCCTTGATTGCCTGAATGGGTCTAATTAAGAACAGTGCTGTGGTGTGTGCAGTGGAAGGTCCATGTTATTGACTTGCTCATGTTGTCTGCACATTCTCTGCTCCTCTATGGCCCTGAAATAAAATGGCGTGAAGGTCAGTGCAGCGGGCAGCACTGGACTTGGTGGATCCCCTGCTCCTCCAGTAAGCCAGAAAGTGCTCCATGTAATTATTGTCCTCTTTGAACAGTGTGAACTCCCTAATTCTGTTCCCCTTTTAGTCATTACTGGTGTGCTCGTTAATTACAGCCACCCCATCCCCCCACCGATAACTGGAGGCTCCTTCCCAAGCTGTTTAAATCAGGCTGCTTCAGCCCATGGGCATCCCTGCTGAGGAATGATACTTCCCAGAGGGTACAATGATATACAAGCCCGGTTTGCCACACAGATACGTGGAATCTTTGCCAGTGTTCTATGAAGCTTGTTCGACCTCGCAAGATCTGCACTGGTGGGTCAGGTGTGTTTCAATAAAACACAGTCATTTAGTCTTGATCATGGAATTTTGGCTAATTAATAAGATGGGACGCCACAGGTAGAAATGATTGTCCCTGCCCACAGTTTTTTCAGATTTTTTGACTGAAAAAACAGACAGACATGGATCTATCAGCTCAGTGCAACCCTCTTAGAGCTTTTATTGTTTCAGTAATACAACTGGAATGTGTGGTGACAAATGTGTTTCTCCCTTCTTTTATTGACATGTATTTGCCTCAACCAAACAAATGAATAACACCAAATTTGCATTCGTGACTTTCACATAAATGTGAAAGGCAGCTACTGTCACTACTAATTACTCTCTGCACAAATATTAATATTCAAGTGATTATGTAATATTTATGAAAGGTAAAGAAAAATGTGAAAAAGTGGAATGCCCGAGACTGTGAATGGGAATCACTACAAAAATACCCCTATTTTTCTTCTCTTGATTTTTCTCCTCAGCCCAGTATTTGACTACAGGGCCTTCTGCACACTTGACTGCAAAGAAAGATGAATCTGGTCCCTGTGGATCTCTGTGCCCTGTCTTTATCTCTCTCCTGATCTCTCTGCGGCTGGGGCTGTGCTTGTGTTTGACAGGCGCTGCGTTTTTGCATGCTGTGTGCCAGGAATGGGTGACCTCTGCCTGAGCTTCTCACCCCCTTCATTAATCTCCCCCTGGGCCCCGTCCTCCATTCCAGCGGGAGCATCCCTTTGCTAACCTGCACCCTGCAAGAACACACACTCCCTCACACACACACACACACATACAATTACACACACACACACACACACAGGAGAAATGCATAATAGGATTATCATCCTATAAGACAAATCAGCACAGTCTGGAATCACTCTTTGAGGTGAAAGACTTTGAGGTATTTGGTGTTTGTTTTTACTGCCTGAATGTTCTCCAAGGCCATGATGTCTGAGGGTTTTGCAGTTAAATGGATCAAAGGCAGCAGAGCTCTACTGGCTTCATTATTTTTTTATTAAAGAGCTTTGTGCAAGATGTTTTTAATTTATGAATTACATTTAATGATTTAAGTAAGATCCTGATAAAATCTGCAAAAACAAATGCCACCATAGCTCAGAAATTGGTTTAAATTAGTTTTCTAAGGCAAACTTGCTCATTTGCCAAATTCTTATGCCAAAATAGGATCTTGGAAAACAGAAAAACAGTACAGAAAATAGAGCAAAACAAGTATATTTGTGAATAAGTGGCCTATATTACAGTGGCTGATGGTGTTTAACATGATCTGGTCTTAAAAGACAAAGTGAAAAGATCCTCTTTTGTCCTCCTCATCTGTACAGCAGTAGAAGTATAATATGTGTTATGGACATTAGGTAGTGATGTTACGATTGTGAACTGAAACCAAAATCTGTGGTTCGGCAGTCCACGGTTCAGGTTGTTGTACATGTTGTACATGATACACGGATTCCTTTTGTCTCACAGAGAGAGCACATTGCTCTAAGTTCAATGACCGAGCACTCAGCCTATATCAGTAAAATCAGTAAGATTCCAGTTGTGGTTAAATGTGCTTGAGCCGCAGAATTCTAAGCACTATTAAATGTGCTCAAGTAATCATTCCGATTGAGGTTAAATGCACTTGAGTATGAAATTCTTAGTGGACCGCATTTTAGTACACATGGTATAAAAATCAATTAAGGAAGACAAAACTGTGAGGAGCTAGGTAAGGCTTAGTGCAGTTATTACAGAAACCTGAACTTCGTGAGCAGCAGAGTAACAACTGTGAGGCGAGGAGGCGGAGCACTGTCACAGGCATTAAGGGAGGAACCAGGACTCTTTAAAACACGCGCTCTCCTAGAGAGTGGGGAGAGAAAGAGAGATGAGATAAAGAAAGTGTTTTTCGCACTGTTATGTCTTTTGTTTCACATTAAAGCTCCGTTGTGAACCCACGCTGGCCTATGTGTGTTTTCCTGGGTGTGTGTTTAGGCTTCCCAGCCTGTGGCCGCCGGCCGTTCCCTGGGCCGCACGTCACACAACATGCTACATAACTGATACATGACAGATATGTCCCATTTATGAAATGCACTCAAGTGAGAAATTGGCTGGTGTGCTGAAAGAGGCTGTTGCTTTTTCCAAGCTAAACCATGATACAAATGAAATCATGGCTTAAAATGGAGGTCTAAACCAAACCATGAAAAAGGTGAACCATAACACGACTAGCATTTGGTGAACTGTAATATCACAAAAAAGGATGAGCTTAAATCATAGAAGCTGAGTACACCTTTAAAATTAGACTCTTCAGGGATCCCTTAATAAAGGCAATGGTTACATATGGACCTTTTTAAAAATGGTTCTATATTGCGCCAAAAGAATCCCACCATTATTAAAAATCAGAGAACCCCTAGTGCTGTTTAGGACCTTTTCTCTTAAGAGTGTAGATCTTTACTAGTTGTATGTCTTTATCCTCAAGTCTTTAGGGTGTAAATTTGGAAGTATCTTTTTCTGAGTATGCCATACATACCGTAAATCACCCTCCTGCACTTGTGTCAAATCTCACATCTTTGAGAATTTGGCTGTTTTTCACTTCAGCTGTTCTCTTCTCTGAAGCTGGAAATCTCACACAGCTTCATTGCCCCTCTGTCTGAAAAGTCCTAGTGGTGTTGACTTTATACTCCCGAAATAAGACAAATAGCCCACTAAGAAACTGAGAACAGTATCTAACAAGTGACTTTTCATACATGGCTTTGCTCTCAGAATGAAGGGATAGGAAAACATGGTGCTCCAACTCAGCCTGTTGCTTAGAGGCCTTCTGGAGAGCTGCTTAAGTGGGGTGGTGTGTGTTGAAACCCATATACACTGTTTTAGGCCTTCAGGTTGTCCTGTATTGCTTCCAGTTGGCACATAAACGTCCATTAACTACAGGTTTATTTGTGGAACACATCAGGACAGGCAAAGTTAAATGAATAGAAACCCTGGTCCAGGCCCTTAATTGTCAAGCCAAGTGGCAGTGGCATGGAAGAAGTGCATGAGGAAGCAACAGTTATTGTGTCTACTTCAGTGATTTCATATTAGTCCAGCTAAGACTGTTAGACTGATGTGATCATGTAAATAGCACAGTTTGATCATCTGATCGAGGTCTTTGTTTACCTTAGTTTAGTTTGATTAAGACCAGGCTTGTTCCAGGCTGATATTGGTTAGGATATTTAAGACAAATTTAAATATATATGAAACTTAGATAATGCCACTGACTAACACTTAGATTTTTGCTTTCTGCAGTGTCACCTTTGTGGTGAAAGCTTTATGACCTCAAAACAAACACGAGTGATGAAAAGCAGAAATAAACATCATTTCACACATACAACAATCCAGGGGAAAAAACAGGAACGATAATTGTAGCCTGATTCATCAGCAGCAAGTTGGGATAATTCAACTGAGTGACACAGAGTTTGTGAATCACCTCAGGATGGTTTCGATCAATAACAAACAAACAATTATGATGTGTACATGACAAGAAGACATCACATAACTAGCTGTCTGACTGATGTTCAAGCCTTAATCCAGAAAGTTAATATGCTGGTTATCTTGGCCATCAATGGAAAGTAATTGCAGTTGAAATTACAGTAATAAAACTGGCCAGAAAAATCTTAAATATTTTTTCTTCAAATCTTATCACTCTAATATTTAGTATTTGTAAGCTGCGAGACTTGTATAAATATTTCATCAACTAAAAGAAATTTAAAATGGAGAGTGATAATTACTATATGAAAAATGTTAAACAAATAGGTTTATTTGAGCTTATTGACCTTATTATAGCTGTTTTAGTTTAGGCATCCACATCACATTGCCTCAGAGTGCTGTGTGTGTGTTTATTATTTATACATTTATACATTTATACATGCAAAAAGTACACTGCTTTTCACATAGTAATTGAAGCTAAATGATTACAGATGCATGTGGGAGTATTATAAATGATCAGACCACAAGAAAAATGCCCAGTGCAAAATAAGATTTTGATATAAAACCACAGCAAGTAACCATCTTAAATATTTAACTCTGGTGATACTTGTCATATTTGTAATTTGGTAAGGTTACACACTTTCCGACTTTGTGGCTCTTGAAAGTTGAATGAGAGGCTACACTTGCTGCTTCTGTAGCAACATGCAATGCACAAAGAGATATTAATACAGTGTTACCAACTACTTGATATATTTTGACACAAGCTGGAGCTGTCAGCACTCATGGTTTGTGTTACTGAAAATAACAACTATCTTTTTCATTGCGTGAACATGTAATGATGAATGGGTTTACATTCAGCTCTGTTTCTATTACTTATTCTGTTTGAACGTGTCAGATAAGTCAGTTCCCTTTTAAACATAATGGCTCTCCTGCTAAACAGCAGTGATTGAACTGAGAGGCTGTGACATTCACAGACCCTAGAGCAGCCTCCGCCGTGTTTTACATAGGTGGCTCTTAATACTTCAGTCAGCGCTCTGGTCCAGGGTCTGCTGTTACAAGCCTCATCATTAAGAACGAGCTGTGAGATTCATTCTGGTTTTATTAAGACTGGCTGGCGCAGCTGTGTCCCCATGCCTCTGCTGGCCACGTCTCAGGAGTGGGTCTGTGTGTGTGTATGTGTGTCTCTCCTCTGTGCCACCAGACATCTCTATTAAATCCTATTTGTGCATGCACGGCTTTATTATTCTGATTTAATACAACAATGCCTCCAATATCTATTCTGCTTCCTTCACTTTTTATTTATGCCACTTTCGCCAGGCTTTTCCCCTGACGCATCCCTGGCTAGGGTGGCGGCACAATGGATATTAAATCAGATTTATTGTGAGGGTATAGAATGGTGTCTGACCCGCGACACAGTCGTCTCATCTCTCTCTCTCTCTCTCTCTCTCTCTCTCTCTCTCTCTCTCTCTCTCTCTCACTCTCACCCCCCTAGCCGAGGGTGACAATGCAACCCTTGCACAATTGATGGGCCCTCAATTTGCTCCCCGGAATTGGTTATATTCCAGGCCTCGGGATGACACCAGTCCGAAATGGAATTAGGTACAGGCAGCTAAACGTGTCGTGTTAGAAAAACCACGGAGACCGCCGCATGCTTAGGACCAAGAGGAGAGCGCTCACCTCAACCGCAGCTGCTTATCAAGCTGTCATTTTGATGTGATTGTGGAGCTGGGCTTGGAGAGAAGGATGGGGGTGAGGAAGGGGGAATGGAAGAGGAGGAGGAGGTGGAGGATGACAAGAGATAGAGAGCACGCACCTGCACCTCTACTTTGCCTCACCAGCCCATGTGCAGGAACCGCCTTTAGCTTCACATTCCTGAGCACTCCATGTAGCTACATATGACCAATATATAACACTCCGATATGTGATATAAAGATAGGGCTTTCAGGGTTTAATCAGAAATCTCAGAAAATACTCTTCTGGTATCTGTGACTGAGTCATATCACATTTTATTTCATTAGCATGTGGCAGAGGCTAACACAGCCATAACAATAAACAAACACGACATGATTACATGGCTGTAATACTGTCCAGTTGCAATAACCTTGACTGTAAAACTGTCATGTTGATTACACGCTTATCCATAGTGCTCCCATAAGTGCTTTCTTTTGAAGCATTATTGCAAGATTGCAAGAAGTTTGAAATTCGGTTATTTTGCTGACCTGGACTTTGTTGCTATAGTTAATTGAAACCAGGCTGACTGGAAAGAACAATGACACATTTACATTTCCCCATTTGGCAGAGTCTTCTATCCAGAGTGACTTACAGTCTCAAATTACTAGGCTGCCCTAAATAATTTGAGTACTTGAGTATTTGTTTGCTGTGTATTTGTTTACTTACTTAGTGTACATTTTTGTTGAACCTTTAGACCCCATAACTTAACAATGGACAATGGTACGTAGGTAGCATTAGTTATTTGTCTGAACACAGCAACACTCCCCTGATTTCACAAGCCACCCCTTTTTTTGAAAGATTGAAGCAAAAAAGAAAAAACAAACACTAAAGTGCATAACAGTCATAGCAATTAACAGAAACGTATGATACATATTTTATTCCTTTGCACACATGTCTTTGTACAACGAGTTGTATATGCTGTTCATTTTGCACAATATTTGAGGAAAAAAAAAGGTATGAAAGTATGTATTTGTTCGTTCTGTAGATAATACTTCAGATTTCTTTGTCTATAAGACACTTGTGCGATCATGTAGCAGTGGAGAATGATTTTGTGTTACAATAAGCAAACAACATGTACAGTTATAACACTCTACAATTATGCCCAGGATAGCTGCATGGCAGACATGCTGCAGTTAACATAACAAGAAAATGTATGATACTTTCCAACATACTGTGGACATGCTGATACATATTGTATTATTAAAATATTATTGCACTAGTATTGCGTTAGGCTTTATTCTATGCATGTCATGCAACGAGTGTAGGCATTGTGCGATGGTGTAAGACTGAAGGACCTGGAGGAGAACACTGTTATGGAAGCTCTGTTTTGGAGTCTCTGAGCTGTTTAAAATTCAGTGAGTGTGCAAAGGTATGACTGAGAGTTGGAGAAGTATTTTGCCTTTGTGGTATCTCTCAGGCTACTGCACTGCACCGTCCTGCTTGCACACCTACGCTTTCCTCTCTCGCTGGGATATTTCTGACTTCTGATAGCTCACAAGTGTCATTGATATCCCATACATTTCATTGTAAAATGTTCTTATTGACCAAGCATGTGCTGTATTTTAACAATTCTTTGCAACTCTGCCTGCAAAAATCCGCACTTCCACTGTATTAGTTATGAGCCTACTGAGAAGCCCATGCACCAGGGTAGTGTGTGTATATATATATAGGGACACTATTCTGATATATATATATACATATATATATATATATATATATGTATATATGTACATGTATGGGGCAGCTGGTGGTCTAGTGGTTAGGGAGTTACCCCTGCAATCAGAAGGTTGTGGGTTCGAATCTCAACACTGCTAGTGTCATCACTGAGATACCCTTGAGCAAGTTACCGTCCCCACACACTGCTCCCCGGGCACCCCTCATCCGTGGCAGCCCACTGCTTCACTTAAATGCAGGGTTAAATGCAGAGAAAGAATTTCACATCGTTCGCTGTGCTGTGGTGTGTTCACGCGTGACACATATATGATATATGATGATATGTTACATATAATATATAAACTACCATATACTACCATTCAAAATCTTGATATTACTTGGTCATATAAATTTGTTTATTCAATAATATTGTCAGTTCCATAAGTATTTGGATGTTAACAGTGATATTGTTTTTAGCTGCCTAACCAGCATATTGACTGCCTAACCAGCATGAAGAATGTGAGGTCAAAATGCAGACTTTCAGCTTTTGTGTTTGGAGTCTGTTGCTGTTAACTCTCAGGCCATGTCCACACGTACACGGGTATTTCTGAAAATCACGTCCACGCGAGCACGTTTTCAAAAATATCTCCGTCCACACGCAATCGCAAAAAACGCTGACAAAAGCATACCAAGGCAGCAGGTGGAGCACTGGTGACCAATCAGAAGGCTTGGAGGGGAACGTCATTACCAGAGACAGTGTCCGTGTTGCCTTGTTGAAAAATGTTACCTTTAAGTTTATGCAGTTTATAACACTGATAATGATGAGAAATATGCAAATAATATGCATAATCAGAGAAAAATATATTTTATTTAAACGAGAAGAGCCTAGAGAGATGTACATAGAGGTGCATAGAGTCAGTTAATACAGTCAGGTTCTAACACTGAGAGATGCTACCGTGAAGCAGGGCACAGACTACTTCAAATAGTGCCATGCTTACAGCTTGTGGTGATTCTGGACAGTGCTGATGTTTCCTAGCTTCAGATAGCAAACTGCAGAAAAGGGCATTTTAGAATCAGAAAACTTTACTGATCCTAGAGGAAATTGCTGACGTAATGACGGCTAAGACACAGACCGCAGAGTAGCGACATACACTCATACTAAAAGAGCTTTTAAGATATTAATCACCGTAAACCAGTGACCCAAACGCAAGATAGCACAGATATAACAGGCTTCCCTAATGCTAGGTAGCACAGAATCCCAAGACTGTGCAGAAGGGCCCGGTAGCACATCTCGATGGGTAGCGTGTTTCGACAGAAGACCGGGCCGGGTTAAAGTCACGTGGTGCGATTAATTAGCGTTATTTTTTTTCAAAATTAACGCGTTAATTCGACACCCCTAGTATAAACATGCCAAAACTTCTAACAAGGTTGAGAGCAGTAGTACTTTGTATACGCCTGGTATTGTAGTTGAAAACCTAATGTAAACACGGCGCATATTGTGACGTCATATGAGTGGCGCACAGGAAGACGCGAAATGGTCCGTTTTTCTAAATCTCCGTTTTTCTTGTCCACACGTAAACGCAGAAACTGAGTTTTCAAAACCTCAGTTTTCACTGACCCAAAACCCTATTTACGTGTGGACGAAAGGCCAAAACGCATAGAAAAACCTCTGTTTTCAGAAATACCCGTGTACGTGTGGACATGACCTCAATATAAAGTCCAAACAGCCATCACTGCTAGTGAAGCAAGTAAAAAAAAACCTTCAGAGAGACAGCAAAAACATTAGGTGTTGGGCTGGGCCGATCAGAAAGATCATAAGAAAACAACTGTGGTGGATGACAGATGAATTCTTTACCTGAAGAACACAGCTGTAGGATAAGAGAGAAGACTACACCAGGATAAACACAGAGGGTTTACCATAAGATATAAACCATTCGTGAGCCTCAATTACAAGAATGCAAGATTAAAGCCTGTACAGTTTTGCAGCATCTTATGGACAGACAAAGATCAACATGCCAAAGGTTCCTTTATAGTTTTTGATGATGTGACTGCTGACAAAAGCAGCGCAATGAATTCTCAAAGGCTATATTAAGTATATTAAGTGCCCGTAAGTATGGGGTATTGTTCATAAGGTCTAAATATGTTAATTCTGTTTATGTTAATTTAAGGGCCTGGTTTTGATGACAGTGGTTTTCAAAAATGATAAATTTTGGAAGTTTTGGAGTTTTGGAAGAGAGCAAGGGGTGGGTGGCGAGATGGTGCAGTGGGTAGAGCTGTGTGGAGTTTGAATGTCCGCAAGTGTTTCTGCCGAGTACTCCGGTTTCCTCCCACAGTCCTCCCACGATGGCATTCAGGTCAGGTGAATTGTGAAAGTGAAGCAGCCCCTAGGCTTGAGTGTGTGCCTGAGTGTGTTTGTTTGTCTGTCTGCCCTGGGATTGACTGGTGACCCGTCCAGGACATTTCTCTGCCTTTCACCCTATGACTGCTAGCACAGGCTCCAGCACCCCCATGTTCATATAATGGATGGATGTTCTAGGTCATGAAGACATCTTCAAGTATTGCAGTATTACTTTTGTCTCGTCACTCTGTCTGTTATTGATTTTGAGGCTGGACAAAGCACATTTGTTGCTGTAATAATTGATAATTGTGCTCTACCTAGTTCAACGATGACACTAACTGTCTTGTCTGTCTATGCTTTTCTTTACTACACACTTTTTTTTATATACCTTTTATTTGTCAGATGTTCCCTGAAGACTTTATTATGTTCTTTACAATAGTCGAGTGTATACAAAAGAAAAGGTTCCCATGAATGAGGCTTCTTCATTTTGTCCTTTTTATGTAGCACACCAACTGTGGATTTGTTTGTGCTGAGTGCTGTAGGTAATACGTTCTCTTTTCTTTGTCCATAACGCACCCGCACCGGGCCATCATGTGCCATTATGTGCTGCAATTGCTGCTGCTTAATGCATTAAGCTGGCAGAGTTGTAGCTTAGGTTGAGCATGGCAAATGGAGGAAGATTAGAGTCATTATGGAGTGAAAAATTTCAGTGCCGGCTAGTAGGACTTTGCTGAACTTTATATGATGAATAAGGATGCGTTTTTTTTTTGTTGTTGTTTTTTTTTTTTTTTTTTTTGGGTCCGGCCAGTGAAGGTGGATTCACGATTTTTGTAGGTCTCCTTCTGTCTGTAGAGGACTTCTGTCTGATGAGCAGATATGAAAAGATCAAAGCTTGTTTGTTAACTGCTACTCAAGTCTGTGAAGCCTTGGCAGTCAAACGAAATAAGTAAGATAACATTATGCCCAGCTGAAGAACTTGTTCTGAAGGATCATTTAACCTTACACACTCACACCTAGGGGTGGGATGATACACATTTTCAGGCTTGATATGATTTTCAATTTGGAGGACAAGCTCTGATCAATATTCAATTAGATTTTTTTTTCCGTGTTAAAAATAACATGATTCTGCAGAACTCTAATTACATACTACACCATTGGGAAGACTGCAAAGTCGTGCAGAATGGTGATCTTATAAAACAACTGACCTTTTAGATAATACAAGAATAAATAGGATGCAGTTAAGTACCTAGATTCAGTCTTTGACAGTGGCTCGCATGAAAGACAGCAAATGCGAGTTCTCTGGAAAAGACAGGGGATTGTGTCAGTGAAACTGTTTTGATGAACTTTGTCTGACTTTTTTGACTGTATTGAAATCACTAGGACTTTAAATTCTCCTCACGTCTGAACGACTGGTTCACCCAAACACATGAACCAGCTCCACAAGCACAGCAATAACCGAAAATGCCAAACGGCATATTCAGAACTGAGGCTAAGTTAATGTGGCGTGGAAGAGCAACAGAGCCGGACAAGCTTCTGCCGTGTTTTAATGCAATGTCCTTTCTTCCGCGGAGCACCAAAGGTTTTCTTCTGCATTATCGGTTGAGACGAGGCATGCTGTGTATCAGCCTGTTTCCAGTAAGGGCACAGAAAAGATTACACCTTGTGCTCCCACCTAATTTATCTTCATCATTCCACACCATGTGTAACATCAGCTTTTACAGCTTAACAATCATTTATAATCTGTATAATTTCGTCATCTATTTGGATTGTTGTTTTGTTTTGCATTTTTTTTTTCACTTCTCATTCAGAGTGAAAAGATAATGTGCTCTTCTGTGGGAGTTGCTGGAGAATTGATGAGGCACACTTGATACATTTTTGTGAGTCACCTTATGCCAAGCCTGATTGCGGCTCCAAAATGGTTCGTTTGGATGAAGATTTGCATCCAATAAATCCTCAATTAATTGAATGGAGCTGATGCCGGAAAGAACTGGATAACAAGCAATTATTGCAATTATGATTAAGTAATAGCCCAGACACTAGGCCACAGCCATTATCAAATGATTTGTTTTTATACAAGTGCCAAGGTCACTGTGCCAAACCAGTATTACTCAGTGACTCTGGGAAAGTTTTTGGAAAATGCACAATTGTGAAGGCTGTCATGCGTATATATATATATATATATATATATATATATATGCTGTATATATGTGTGCGTGTCGGCAAGTGAAATCTTAAATCTAGCTGATGTATTTGATATTTCTTTTCTGATATTTTTAGTTGATATATCTAATATGTTGAGATTATTGTAAGTATTTAATAATAATTTTAAACTTGTTTCTAAGCTAAGCGTTTTACTTGGTTAAAGTGATTTTATGCAGCAAAAGTGCCATATTCTGCATTTTGCTTGCTTCAACCTTTATTTCTTGAAACAAGCAAAATGATGTCTTCAGCAAAATTATCAGCCAGTATAATGGCTCTAGATAAAATTCCTTAAAACAAGTATTAAACATCTAGAATTAATTTAATAATTAGCTATTGTTCTTCTTAAGTTTTATTATTATTAGACTGCATTTCCGCAGAGAAAATGCAAAGTGTGCTTGCTCACTTCTAGACGGTCTCGTTAGTCTATCTATCTATCTAAAAATGTGGATTTTAACTTTGAAATCCCAGTTTATATTCTGGGTCTTTTTGCTGCTCTCACTCTAACAGCTAGAGTG
>JBBPCZ010000019.1:12597571-12608857 GCA_037974445.1 Brycinus macrolepidotus | reverse complement strand
AACTATTTAGGAAAATCAGAGAAAAATATCATTTGCATAATAATTTGGAACGCAGTGTATATATATATATATATATGTATATACACATATATATATATAAAGTGTATAAATGAACAATACAATATAATAAACCATCTAAACCATCTAAATCGTATTTACAGAAATATATACCACAGAGGGTACATAAAGTGCAGTTGCAGTACTGTAGTGTGAAGCAGTGTGACAGTTCAGTTGTTTAGGAGGGTGATGGTGAGGTTCCTGTGCCACAAGAGTATGAAGTGCTTTTCAATCTGCCTTCAGTATTTACTTTTCTGAGGAAAAAAACAACAACTAGGGAGCACTAAAGGATTCCAATTGGCTCTCGTCACGAGATCTGAGTAATCAGTTGGATAGCATATGACTCAGAGTCATCCTCTGGAAATCTCGTTTGAGACTTAAAATACTCTCCATGCAGAGCAGTTCAGTTTTTATGTTTATCCTGCCAACACAATCAGCTATTAAAGCATGATACTGATTTAATAGCTGGCCTGAACTGAGCAACTGCTAGACATGTTAAATATAGCTTGTTTCTACAGACTTGTAAACTTATTACATCATTGCAAGTGTCGTGATAACCAGTAAAACATATCAGTCAACTGAGCTTGAGGAGCATCCTAAACAGACCATTCCCCTCAACCAATAACCCCTTCAGACAAGATGAATTTCTTAGTAATTCTACCTGTTCGGATATGATTTATTTGTATTAATTTTGAGACATTTCAAAACAAAACATGTAAAGCATTACATTAAATGTTATGCAAATATCCTTTTTATTTACCACTGTTCTATGGTGCATGCTAATTTTTTCAAGTCAGCTCAGAAGACTCCAGAATTACTATAAGTTGCGCTACAGGTGAGGAGGACCTGTGAGGGCAGAGGAGCTTGTGGAGCTACTGAAGTCCAGTTTCACATTTTGGGGCTATTCTGTCATCTAAAAAAAGATGATTTAAAACAAATTAAATAAGGAGCCTATGAAAAATAGTTGTCTTGTAGTAATGACTGGCTAATGTAATCCTATAAGGACCTTCCTGCGCTTGCCCTGTTTTGCATATGCATACGATTGGTCAAAATTCACCGATCTTTTCGTGCTACATTTATTCCCTAGAGAAAATTACAGGAGGCCTGGCTTCACTTAGCAGTCCATGTGATGTTATATAATATGCTAGCTGAATGAACTTCTTGCTCCATGGCTGCTTCGGTGCCATTACTGTTTTTTGTCTGCTTTTCTACTCCCACAGTAGATCTGTGGTTGGACAGTGTAATGAGGAGATTAAGAAGAGTGTGACTTAGAGTAGGATTACAGCATTGTAAACCCTGATAGCTCTTTCTTTGTGCAGCTGTACCGAAGGATAGGTAAGGGGGAGTGTAATGTTGTTGATTCCAGAGTTTCATCGGGGAGAAATAAAAGAAGAATTACTATTGCACTGAGCCCCGCTCTTCAGATCCCTGCCCATACCAGGGGAGTTCAAATCCAGCTATCACCGCACACAGAATTTCTAATGACTGTGAACTGCACTGACGGCCTTGGAGGAGCGTCTGCTAAAACAAATGAAGGTCCTCGCTCTGTTAGCAATGTAGACAGGCCCCATTTTAATCCACCCATGATATCCAGCCTACGTTTAGATCATTAATACATCAGGGTGTCACTTAGGGCTTATGACTGACTTTATAGGTGCAGACAGCAGATGAGTATGAACTCCAGTTCCCCTCAGCCAGACAAAGGCAAAAAGCTCCCACTCTCTTAGCAGGCAGTGTTAGAGCTCATAACCTGGCTTTATCTCTCACCTGAGCCTCGTAAAGCACACTGCCAAAGGGCTAACTCTCCACCATATTCACTCTCCTCCTTTCTTCTCTTGCATTCTTTGGTTCTATATCCTTAAAAAGCAGTGCCACAAAAGGGTTCTTTGGAGCAATGTCATAGGAGAGTTGTTTTTGGTTCCTGTAAGAACCTTTCAAGGTTGGCTCTTTAAAGAACCCTTTTTGACTGTACAGTTACGGAGTCACTAACTGACTAACTGAATGATGCTATAGACAATTAAATAAGGCTCTCACACCCTCCCAGTGCTATCAAAATAAGGCCAACCGATAAATAATGTAAGAAAACAGAAATGTATTCATTGAAACACATCAAGGGTCTTTTGAAAATGACAACCCATTTAGGCTCGAGCTGTGTCTAATTTTCCCTTTCTCTTGCTGGGTAAGCAACCTTATTTCACTAATTTTGCTGCTGCAAGCAATACCAATCACTGGTGCATGACTTGTGACTGTCTTTATAGGCTGAAAAAAAGAACATAACTGGATGCATCAAAACTTTCTCCAATTAAATAAAAACAAAACGTAGATTATCTTGTTTGGAAATTAAAAGGGAAGATCAATTTTCAGTGCCCATCTTGGCATCATCATGGATGGAGATCTAAGTCAGCATTCTGGCATCTTAAAAACATAGAGACTTTGTGTCCAAACAAGACTTAGAGAAACTTATCCGTGCCTTTATTTCCAGCAAGGTTGACTGTTGCAACACTTTCCTCATTGGGATTCCTTTAGACAGCTCCAGCTCATTCAAAATGCTGCTGCCAGAGTTCTAACCAAAACCAGGAAAAGATCATATTACTCCAATTCCCAGGTCCTTGCACTGGTTCCCAGTTCATTACAGAATTTATTTCAAAACATTATTCATCGTGTACAAGTCACTCAATGGTTTGGGCCCTAAATACATCTCTGATATGTTTAGTGTATGTAATCCTGGTAGGTCTCTTAGATCTGCAGGAGCTGGTCAGCTAGTGGTGAAAATAGCTGAAACTAAACATGGTGAAATGGCGTTTAGTTCCCGCAGCTGGAACCATCTGTCCATCAGTTTTAGATCTGCACCAACTGTAGTTTTAAAAAGTTGTTAAAACCTGCACTTTTCTCTTCTGTCTTCTTTTAAACAATATGTGCACCCAGTGTAAAGTGGATTATTGTTTTTGAGTATAAATATATAGTAATGGTTGTTGGCCAGTTAACCTTCCCATACCTCATGTATCACTAACGTTCCCTTTGACTAATTCAAGCGGTGTATTTTTGGAAGGAGTGCATGTCCACATTAGTAAGGAACCATCATGTGAAACTGGAATGTTTCTTGACATATGTTTTACAGGTAGTTTGGAGACAAACAAAATATTTTTGGCTTTGTTATTTACAAGAAATTGCATTAAACGGCTAAAGAACCTTCCGCATAATGTAAAGGTCTTATTTTTTTCCCCTAGGACCTTCCATGCTAGCTAAGAACCATTTGGCAACTTTTTAAGAGTGTGCTTGGCCATTTTTTTTTCTTGCACTTGCTTGGCCTGCTTATTTCTCACTCACACTGCATGATATACTGTTTCTCCCGCTCCTTCTATCTATTTCATCATATCCTCTGTGCTTCAGCAACTCTCGCTGCTTTTTTTATCCTTTACTCCCAGCAGTAAAGCTTCGCCTGAGTCAACAAGGGCAGCTCATTATGGCTTGTAAAAGTGTATTTAATATGTATCAGTGTGGGGCAACAGGGGGCATTTTGCCATTTTCTCACCCCTGGCCTACCAATCATGCTCTATCTGTATCCCCCTTCCCGCTTCTGCTTAATGTAGGTCTCACACTGAGTGAAATTATTACAAACTAATGAAGTCACCACAGCTGTGTCCAGGGAAAATGATAGGGTGACTGGCTTGCAAATAAATTAATTACTATCTGCAGGTCAGTGAAGGCAGAAGAAAGGGGGAGGAAAGCAAGTGCTCCTCAGGGATAGGAGGGTGGTATGTAAGAGGGACGAGTGAGGCAGACAGCAGGTGGTTCCCTTGCTGGATGTTGTTCTCCCCACGAACAACCTCACAGCTGAGATGAAGGCGAGTCTTCATAATGCCCATGTGCTTGACTTTCTACTGACACTTCAAACAAAAACACACAACTCTCAGGGCTCGCACACAGATGCACATGCACACGTTTTTCTCATTCACCTTCAACATTCTTCTTCATGCTAACTATCCCTGATTTCTTGCTCATTTGTCTTTCTCTCACTCTCTACATCTCTTGGCCTTTCTGTCTATGAGGGGGGAGAACATTTGTACATGTGCTGGATGTTCTTTAG
This sequence comes from Brycinus macrolepidotus, assembly GCA_037974445.1. Taxonomy (NCBI): domain Eukaryota; kingdom Metazoa; phylum Chordata; class Actinopteri; order Characiformes; family Alestidae; genus Brycinus; species Brycinus macrolepidotus. The sequence goes on along the minus strand of JBBPCZ010000019.1, from coordinate 12,604,713 downwards.
TAACGGATCGAGAAGGAAAGCCGTTCATTACTACAAAAACTAATTTTTCTGTGTTTTTTGCATTTTCCATTAACTAGCCATGTATACTTTTTTACTGTTTACTGTTCTTTACAAATGTTCCTGTGAATTGCATTACTTCCTTGTTATAGACAAAATGAAAGTAGAATAGAGAACAGAGACTCTTTATTGGTTGATTGAATTACAACACTGCCATCTGTCTAATATCCAGACTCCCTTTCCGAAAGAGACAGACAGACATGAGAGACAGCTGAGATCAAGCACAGGGTCAAGCACAGCCATTTATACAGTGACTCTGGAGCAGTTAGGGCTTAGGAGCAGCATTTAAAGTCCCAACAAAGATAGGACAGTACAGTGGTACTGTTAGTACAGTGACACTCCTGCTAGAGGCCCACTCACATTACTCCCACCATACCTGAGCCCTCCAGTCAGTGGCAGATATGTTCAATAAGATCCTCTCTTTCCCCCTCATACAGAACCACCCTTTCAGAGTTCTTTGGTTATAAGCTCTATATATGTTGCAAAAACTTGTCCCTTTCTTTCTTTCTTTCTTTCTTTCTTTCAAAAATGATCGAATGATAGATAGTTAAATGTCCATTCGACTGTTTCTTACTATATGAGATCAGTAGGAGAATTACATGGAAAAGATCTATTTTAATCTATGTCTAATTTTTAACCAAAATTCTATGCCCAATGTTAAGCATTGCTTATCACCACCTACCATCTAGCTTTACTCTGTAGCTACCAATTCAACATGGAATAGCTTAATGCACTTAAAAACAGCCCTGATTGCTAATTTCTATACATGTGACTTAGCTGACATGCAACAACTGGCCAGCATTACTCAGCTGCTCTGTTGTGCTTCTGGTCATGGATAGCTGAGGCATTGCACTACTACTTGGCTCATCTAAACTTAATTCCCTGCATTAGGACCCGACTGCCTTACCCTTTATCTTTATACCTCTACCTTTCTCCCATGGAAGAACATTGTCTAAATGTTAGCATTGTCGTACTGTCTTGAGAGAATATTCGTGCAGACACATGATAATATAATCTCTGACATCAACATCATGGCCAGAAAAAATTCCACAGTCCTCATTTACTAGTGTTATCTGTCATGCTGTCTTTATTTACTGCAGGCTGAGTCCTGCTGAGACAGACTCACGACCATTTCTTATGGTTGGTAGAAAAAGTAGTATTGACCCGTAGTATTAACTTCATAACTCATAAGACGTTTTTCTGTTTGTCAGAGAGCTCGAGGTGAGCTAAAAGCACATGTCCTGGTGTGCTAGAACAGTGGTTAATAAGGGTAATGGTAAAGAGGCATTTTTTCAGACGCCCTTGTCCAGAGCGACTTACAATCGTTAGTTACAGGGACAGTCCCCCTGGAGCAATTGAGGGTTAAGCGTCTTGCTCAAGGACTCATTGGTAGAAAGTGGGGGTTTGAACCTGCCACTTTGTGGTCATCAGGTTCACAGACAAGTGTTTTACCCACTAGGCTACTACCACCCCCTTAACAGAATGGTAAACCCCTTAACCTGCAGGCTTATTATTCATTAATTATTCTGGTCCCTAATTATTCAGGAATTATTAAGGACTATTCAGTGTTTTACTATGATGGTAATATGTAGGTTATGGATTAAAGCGCTGGACCACATACAGGACTTTTAAGGGGTAAAAAAGCATGTAATTCGATATTAATTGTTTCTCAATTGTAGTTAATTGTATAAAGTAGAGAAAATCTGTGTGTTCAGAACTGTCAATCAGTACTGCATTTGTGTGCTTAAGTAGAAGAAATTTTAATATGATTTGAATGGATGGAAAGTTATTGTCATGTACAGAATTGTTTTGGGGGAGGGAATATTTGACTTTTTTGATATTTTTGTAATTGTTTGGCACTGATACAAGCAGAAAAAGGTCAAAAGACTTGAGCGTTTCATTACGGAATTGATTTAAATGTAAATGTTAGATATTCCATGACTATGTCATTACCCATATAGTTGTATTGCAAGAAAATAGTAAAAGCAAATGAAACCTACTTCTTGACCTCTAAGGCTGAGCAGGTTATACCAGTGCATGATAGAACAAAACTAACAACATCACACTAAACATTTACACTTGGATAATTTCTGATCTATTTTTGATTTATTCTAATTTTGGACTTGGTCTCCTTAAGGCCATCCGGTCCCTGTGCTCCCTGGTATGCCCCCCTCCCCCCAGCTCTCTCTCTCTCTCTCTCTCTCTCTCTCTCTCTCCCATATGCTCATTCTAATTGAGAGTGAGGCACAGCAGCTGCCTGAGAGCGAGCTGGTAATGTGCATGCAGCCTGGCAGCTGGCTGCCCACACGAACACTAACCAGCCTCACTCACTTTTCTGCGGTTGCACTCAGCGCTTTCTCCAAATCAAACCAGCACTTTGACAGGCTGGACTGATCTCTTAATTGCCTTGAACGTTTGGTTCAATAACAACTAAAAGGACTCCCAGGAGCTGTGAAATAACTGTTGAAGACATCGCAGTGGGGAAAGAAAAGCATGAAGAGCGTGTTTTTTGGTTTATTAATCCATATTATAGATTTGCTTTGTTGGTAATAATTTATTCTAATTCCCAAATCACTCAGTTATGTACATGGCAAAAAAAAAAACTTTACTGGTTCTGATCATAAAAGACAAATCACAAGCACATTTGATTTACATGTAGCATAAACTGTAGTAGGTGTAGTGTGTGGGTGAGGTTATTTTAATAGCTAAGCTGCTTGAATATGAATTTTAAAGATAAGAATATTTTAAGAATTGTAGCTATCAGTAGCCATTTACAGCCAAGACTGGTCTTGTATGGCATTATAAAACTATAGTAGTATGAAGAAGTTGATAATAAGACAAGGTCATATATTCAGCTATGCTTGTGTCATTGTCAGAGTGAATCTGTGCATCCCCCTGGCTGAAGTGGTGATGGATGGAGGACAAAAACAGGTGTGAAGGAGTAATAACGGCACCAGAAGCAAAAGAGAGAGTGACAGTAAGATGGACAGATATGTTTGTCGTGCCTGGAAGGCTCTCACAAAACCAGCAACAGGCTCAGCCTCCAACGCATCTCCCTCTGACATCGGCCAGAAAGCCCTAGCTTTTATCCACTGCTTTTAAAAGCTAGATGATTACCTTTAATTTTTAATGGAGACCAGCACCACTTTGCTGAGGGGAAGACAACCGCAAATTGGCATAATTGATCTGAAGAGGAACCATGTGTTTTCGCTTCCTGTAAAAACTGCACTCTCTCATTGTGAGGAACAGAGAAGATGACCAGGCTAAATCATTTTAATTACATCAACCTACCAAAGGTCGGCCTTGCTCATTTAGTATTATGTTGGGAGAGCTTTTCACTGGTAATAAACCTCTAGTAAAATAACTAGAGAAGAACCTCTTTATACAGACCATTGCTGAAACTCTGACAAGAAATCACAACTAAGTTCTAGGGGAAACTTTTCTTACAGAGGTGCATTCATCTTCTCTTGACTCCGTCCCTGAGTGTGGAAGACCACAAAGTCATATAATCTGATTGATGTCGCCGCTTCATGCAGGCCCCCTAGTACTGTAGACACCAGTGTGTGGGTGTGTGTGCATGTGAGTGAGATGTACAGTTATTCAGTTCTGACTTTGCTAACCTTCTGCCAGATGGAAGGAGGGAAAAGAGGGTGTGGCAGGACTGTGTGGGGTCAAACACAATGCTGGTAGCTTTGTGGTTGCAGCGTGTGGTGTAAGTGTCTGTAACAGAGGGAAGAGAGACCCCAGTGGTGTTCTCAACAGTCCTTACTATCCTCTGTAGGGCCCTGCAATCTGATGCTGAAAAATTTTCATACCGTGCCAAGATGCAGCTGTATAATGATATAAAAATTGTGGGGGAGGTGCGCTCTCCACAGTCTCCCCAGAAAATAGAGATGCTGCTGGGCCCTTTTGCTGATGTAGCTGGTGTTGAGGGTCCACGTGAGGTTCTTGATGATGTGAACACCAAGGAATTTAGTGCTCTGGACACTGGAGAGCCGTTGATGTTCAACAGAGAGTGAGCACGCTGTGACATCCTGAAGTCAGCAGCCATCTCTTTTTTTGTCCACATTTAGATAATGCTGGCTCTGCACTGTGTAACTGTGGGAAGCCCTTGTGCTCAGCATAGTGCCGCTGGAGACCTTGCTAGCAATCCTGACTGACTGAGGTCCAGTCAGGAAGTGCAGTATCCAGTTGCAGATGGAGATATTTAGGCCCAGCAGTCTCAGCTTTCCTATCAGATACTGAGGACTGATGTTGTTGAATGCTGACCTGAAGTATATGAAGAGCATAAGGGTCATTTTTGTCCGGATGGGTGAGGGCCAGGTGAAGGGTGGGGGTGATGATCTTGATAAGCAAACTGCAGTGGGTCCACTGTGGAGGGCAACTGTGATTTTATGTGCTTCATGATTAACCTCTCAAAGTACTTAATGATGATTGTGAGAGTGATGGGACAGTAGTCATTGAATCAAAACTTCTCTGGCATGGGGATGATGGTAGTGGCTTTAAAGCATGTTGGAATGACTCTGGTCTGGTGGCCTTCTGCGGGTTGACTCTAAGCAGAGTCCTCTCTACATCAGCGATTTTTGTGTAAACACAGTCCAGCACATTCACACCTCTCTTTGGAAAGTCTACATATTGATGGAATTTAGGGACTGAATTGAGATTTGAATGGTTGAAATCTCTGACAACAATAAACAGTCCATCTGGGTGTGACTTTTGGAGCTCACTGATGGCTATGTAAAGTTTGGCCAGCGAGTTGCTTTGAGCACGGCTCTGAATTCTCATGGTAAATAAAATGGTCTGCATCTAACTGTCACAAACTCTAGCAGCAGTTAGCAGCAACTGGAGACCAGCACAATATTCACACACCAGTCAGTATTGATGTAAACATACAGGCCCCCACCGCGAGTCAGTTCCATGCTTCTGTCCATGGGGAGCTTTAGCATGTTGCTTATCTGGGTAGCTGTCTCTGAAATGCTGTCACCGAGCCAGCAGTCTCTAAACTCATGCTGGGTGGTTTGCTGGAGTAGGATGTAGACCAGTTTTTTGTCCAGGAAGCAAACATTTCGGATGGACGGTATAGCTGGCTGGCTAGCATGAGCTTTTAGCCTAGCATGGACCTCCATCTGCTTGGCATGTTTTCACTTCCTCGTGCATCGCTTGCAAAGTTCCCTCGCCCGGCCAGCAGCATCAGGTGGCTGAGGTCTGAGGGCCTGGTCCCTACAGCAAGTCGAGGTTGTGGAGCTTTTCCAGTAGTCCATCCTTGCATGGGCGCCGGAAGCATTTTTAATGTAGGGGGGGACGCAGCGCTCTACATCTCAGCTGTTGGTCGAGGGGGGTGTGTGTGTGGGGGGGGACGTGCGCTGCTCTCTTCATCTCGACTGTTGTCCGCGAGGGGAAAAGTGGGGGGACAAAACGAATGCTTTTGAAAAGTAGGGGGGACATGTCCCCCCTGCTATAATGGTTCCGGCGCCGATGCATCCTTGAGGTAGGTTTCTTGTTTATATATTAGTTGTAGAAGAGTCTGGCGGTGACAGACATGTGCATAAGTCATTCTGATGCGCATGTCTGCAGAAATTTGGTGTGAAAGTTGACTACAACTACTCTTTTTCACCAAATGTTGGATCACAGAGAGGCCGCTGCCACCATCTTGTGCCACAGTGTTGACACAGATTCAGAGCATCCATTCTGAATGGGATCACTTTCATTCCCCATCCCATAAAGGGCCTATATCTTGTATTTTTCTTTTTTTTTATTCTTCTCCTCTGTGGGTGTGTGGGCTTATGTACTAGAAAGCAGTTGCAACTCAGCCTGAGACTAATATATGTAAAGTATTTTGTTTTGATTGGCTTCCCAGTGTTATTTGTTCTGTGACATCACAATAACAATGGATTAAAATCAAGCTCCTTCTGCAATTAAATTTCCAATTACAATATCTTCTAGAAATTAACTAGGTATTACATCATTAATTTGGATAGCATGATAGTAAGTTCAGTTCAGCTAAGTTACGTTGAAATACCCTAAATGTGCCATTGTAGGTATTAACTGAGTATACATGGTCTACACTTTCCAGAGTGCTGTGTAATTATAACTAAATTACACTGAAATGACAAAATGAAGCTGAAAAAGAACATAGTAAAATACCTCATAATTATTTGATGTAAGAGGGTGATAAGCATAAACACATAACATTTCAATGGAATGTCACATACTTAGGAAAGGAATTAACTCAGAAACCCTTCCAAGTAAGTTATTTGGCATAAAATGATGGCACAAAATGCAAAGACAGTTTTCTGAAGTCAGTGGTAGGAACCTAGTAAAACAACTGTAAGTATCATTGCTTTCTTTTTTAGCCCAGAGTAACTTACACTTACGCCCTGGCTTTATTCATGTGCAATTTTTTTACATACATAACTTCACAGTTCTGTGCAATTATTTTTAAAAAAGTACCGGGAAGTATGTACCACATACTTACCCAGTACCTAGTTATTTAGTACCTAGAACCCAAGGCATTTCAGTGTAATTTAGTTGAATTTCGGTGTAATTCAGTTTAATTTAGACCCTACCCTCATTTTACCCAAAATCATTACCTTGCAAATTTTGCAGTACGTAAATTACCTTAATGCACGTTACTCTGAAGTTTGCAACACACGCCCACTTGGTTGATACCTAGTACTTATGAGTACTTGAGTGTAAAAGAAAGTGTTACTCCTTAAACAAAGGAGACCGGCTTACCAAACTGTGCATGGTCACAACTGGAAGTTGAGAAGGGCTGTGTGTTTGAAAAGCACAGTATTTATATTGCTTCCTCTTTCTCAGACTGTGTGCAGTGGAGCTCAGGAGGAGGCGGAGGAGGCTACATGCTCACCCGGCTTTCAAGTGAAGCAGTACCAAGTGGAGTATGATGGAGGCTTCCTCAAAGATCAACCTCTTCTGCAAGGTAGGGCACCTGTTTCCCCACAGTCAAAGTCCATTACGTAATTGTGAGTTTAGCATTCTAGAGTGTGTACACACACACACACACACACACACACACACACACACACACACACAGTCTATTACCACAGTGTCATTAGTGTTTTATA
>JBBPCZ010000019.1:12567789-12590234 GCA_037974445.1 Brycinus macrolepidotus | reverse complement strand
ACAGATACAGATAATTCATATGGTTAACAGATACAGATACAGATACAGATAATGCTGTACTCGCTCATCCCTAGTAGATAGCATCAAATAGTTTTTCATTGTTGTTGGGCCTACATTTCTTTGGAGATTTGGTGACTCCGAAGTACTACAGTTTTCTGCAAATCTCCAGTTGTGATCCTTAGAGATATTTTTGCAAAGTTAACCTCCTTCCACACAGGTGTGTTACAGCTCTGGTTGGTTTAAACTTCTTCACAGTCAAGTTAAGTAGGTGTTTGTCATTTCATCCATATATCCAGTACACACAGTGAAATTAAACATCTTCCCTACAGGAGTCTACACAAGTGCAGACCATACTATACAGAGTCCAAAAAAGAAAGAAAATGCAAGACTCTAAAACACAAGAGCAAACGATATAACGGAACCACACAGGATAGCATAGTGCAGCCAACAGGAAGCAGAAACAGTACTGAAAGTGAATACAGTATTAAATCAGTACTGTATTCTAGCAGCAGGATAATTAAATGTGCAAAAATGCAAGGATTTATGAGGTAAGGAATAACAATAGTAAATTATTGGACAAAAATTACCAGCCACGTTAATTAGTGCCCTAACAGTGGGTATGAGGCATCTCAGGCATGTAGCTATGTGCAGTTCTATCATGCTGAAGAGTGTCTATAGGAATGTGACCTCTGTGCCACCTCATATTTATGCACCAGTGAAACAGAAAGTCATGAGTGACTGATTAAGAGTTCCTGAAAGTAAGACTTTCCAAAATTATGTCTGATATGGGTTTTTATTTTCTAAATTTACTCCGTTGAAGTTTAAAGGTTTGACTGAACTGAAATGTAATTTTCATTTATAAAATACTGATTGATAATGAATGTCCCAGTATCACTTTCCTAGAAGTTACAGTGCACAGGTGCTGCTAAGATGCAAGTGTTAAACAGCTGCTGGAATCCACTTGAAATTCAAATGATATCATTTTGCTTTTGGCACCGTGCTCTGCTCTACCAATTTTGTTCTTTTGTTCCGTTGCTTTTACAAACATTGCATCACGCAGTATCAGAGTAGTTGCTCATTGCTGCCAAAAGTGCATATATGGCTAAATAATGTATAAGGAGCTTGAGGTACTTGAGTTTCTCTGCCTTCTGTATAATAGGCAAACTCTGACTTACAGTGACATTATCAACTTGCTTTACTGTAGTTAATGAACAGATCACTGTGGATGGTCTGTTCACGTCTGGCCCAGGTCCCAGTACTTATTAACTGTAAGAAGAAGACCAGTTTCCTGGCAAGGGCTCTGTTTCCTGCCACTCCATCAGGCCTGACTAACATCATGCCAAAGCATTTGGCCTGTTGTTTTTCAAAAAAATTAGATCTTGTGCTCCCACTTTCTCTTCTGTTTTATATTTTAAAGTTATACATGTTCTCATATATGCTCACTTAAGATCATACACATGTACTCACTCATTCACACACACACAGATATACACACACATACACACACACACACACATACACACACTCCTGCAGAGATTCTTTCATTCTGTAAATGTGTTTGATAAGAGAGTGAATCCTTGGTGCTTTTATTTAATAGAATGCTTCACTGGCTGTAAAATAAACTGTGAGGACATGTGATTTAGCCTGCCACATATTTTTATTGTATTTATTATTTGTGAACTGTACTTCTATATAGCTGCATTCAGTTTTGGCTTCAAAATGCTCACAACATCATGTCCTTGGAAGATCGTCTCAGTGATGAATGAATATTTTAATATGTTCACTAAAAATGTCTTAGGTATAATCATACCATGGCTGCTAAAGAACTGGTATGCTAACTGTAAGATTTAAGTAGAGTTGGCACCAGTCCAGTATAGTAATCTGCCTCAGGCTGTTGTCAGTGGAACAAATATAGCCTGTAGTCTCACAGAATTGCTTGTGGCTTAAAAAAGGAAGTAATAATACTTTTTGTGAACCGAATAAAGACATTTTTGTCTGATCATTGACAATAGCTATTTTTTCTTGAAAGTACACCACGCAAGTACAAGAGTGTTTGTGTGAGCAGTTTAAGGTAATTTTAGGCTGACATCTTAAGTGAAGGCCTTCAATTAAGAATATATATTTTTTCATTTAAAAACTTTTTTAACTATTGTTTAAAAAAACCAAGAAAAACAACAAAATGATTTATTGAATTGGTTTGAGCCTATACCTAAAGGTTCAGTCTTGGTGTTCAATCTCAGTATTGGAAAAGAAAAATGCTATTGGGCCTGCTGTGCTTTAAAGCCATGTAACTGTGTTTATTTCCGTTATCAGACAGTGGAAGCAAATTTCTTTTGCCATTCACATAGTGTCAGGCATCTCTTCAGACTTTGTCAGAGGTTCTTCAGCATGAACCAGAACTTCAGCATGTAGCAAATTTCCACCATCTTCCTCTCTGACAGAGTTCCTCTCCAGATTACACCACTCATGCAGCTGTAATTGTGTTGCATTAATCACTCACTCCACACACAACAGACTGCATGGGGCCTTTTTGGGCCAGTTTTAATTGACTATAAATCATGTGCATGCTTGACAAATTACGGTAATTACAAAGCCTTGGATATGACGCAAAGGCGCACGTTTCCCTTCAGTGACGAGGAGATGTCGACAGGCCTCGGGACCTGTGTGGGAGAGGCTAAGAGAGGGAATATGTGTCTGCCACAGCTTCCAGTTCTTGATGACTGACCTTGAACTACAGCAGCAGGGAAAGGAGGCCTGGACTGCCACAGAAAGCTTCCTGAACCTACTGTTTGAAGTGTTTCTCTGAAGTGGGAACGGAGTGCACTATATATAGACTATCAGGAAAAAAAAAGTGGCGGCGGCAAGTAGGAGGGGCGCTTTTTACAGCGAAGTGTGTTTTGACAGCTTGCGAGTAAGACCTTTCCTTGAGAGAACATGACTTTTCTCTTATTTGCCAGCGAAAGTTCCCTCGTGAGCATTCCCAGGTTGACAATCTTTATATTAGTGCGATGCCTTCCAGGTTTTTACGTCTTCTCCTTGGTGAGCCGTGAGTGAAGAACAGTGGAGGATTGTTCTATAGCTTGAGGAACCAGAGAGGAACAGGGGGCTTCTGGGTCACTGCTTTGGAGACGTTGGCCTAAAGGGGCAAACCAGGAAGGCATCTGCTTCTTGCCCACACTCTGAAGCCTTGCTGCCGTTTGATCCCCTCTGCGGAGGAGTCTTTTGCACTGGGCGAAATTGCCCTGCTCCACTCTCTAACCTACTTAGTGCTGCAATTTACATTTCTGATGCAAATCGGGCTACATCTGCTAGCACTAACAAACATCATTCAAAACACTGGAGGAGAAAATAACTAAACATGTTTAATTCAAGACCGCCTGTTCGCCAAGGCGTGTGTTCATCAATTAGTAACATGATCTTTTTAATTGTGGCTTTGAAGGGGAATTTAAAGAGAGCAGCGTTTACCATGCAGATACAAACTGTCGGAATTAATGCCCTCCTGTGTCCGACATTTGGAGGCTTAAATTAATGCAGAATGGGAAAGCATCAGAGAGAAATCTGCACTATCACTGCTGCCTAAAAGGTCAGCACCAAACTTATCCATTTTAATGAGCTCTTGGTATTCAAGACTTATTGGCCGTTAATTTGAATAACAGTTGTTCAACAGGAAGATTTGGCCATTATAGCCGAATCACTTGAAATCATGGCAGTGTGGAATAGGTTCATCCTTTTAGAGAGTTGTACTTGAAAAGGATGATATAGTGCTAAATGCTCAAAGGTGCACGAAGCATAGTTGCGTGCTGTATACATTTGCATGTTCACACACTTATTTGTTATTCAGTGAAATCCCCAGTCCTCTTACAGTTTTCATTAAATGAGCACTGTAGGTACTTATTCAACACTGTGGGTGTTTATTCAACACTGGTGATTTAGCTGTGTATCCAGTTGTTTATAACGTGGACTCTTGTTTTGTCTGATCTCGGCCTCTTGGTGTGAGTAAAGGTCAGTTTGAGAGAGAAGCAGGCTCAGGAGATATCAATAGTGGACAGGGTTTAAAGGGATAGTTGAACATGCTGCCAATTAGCCCCCCTTTTTATGCTTACACTATGTCAGAAAAACACAGTGATGCAGCTTTTTTTTTGCAAACAATTGAAAGCCTAGAGTCAAGCTTCCTAGCTTAGCTTTGCATAATGAACAGGAGTGTTGGAGAGCAGCTTGCAGGCTTATCTTAGAACAGAATAGGTCTCTTAACAGTTCAGGACAAAGAAGAAGTTAATATTGTGCTCCAAGTTCCCTCTCACTCACTCATTTTCTGTAACCGCTTAATCCTCACTAGGGTTGCGGGTACCTGGAGCCTATCCCAGGGTCGTGAGGCAGGGACTTGCCCTGGGCGGGGCTACAGTCCACCGGAGGTGCTCCAAGTTGCTAGCTGTATTTGATTGTTTTCGTTTTTGATTTTTCCCTTTTTTTTTGTGCTGAATTTAGTACTAATTCTGCCCACTAACAAGGACTCTGTCCAGTAATGTGATACCTCTAACACTGGGAGGGGGAAGGCAAACACTTAGTTCCTCCAAAAGAAGTCACAAGAAGCCAGCCACCACATCTTTTCAAAGTCATTGGATAGCTTAATGTACTTGGAGGAGAACTCTAACTGAGAGAGCGAAGCCAGTTTTGCTAGCCATGAACTGCTGTAGCATAATTGGGAATCGAACTCACAATCTACCGATAATAGAACAGATGCTTAGTTGTGCCGCTTGGAAGCTGTGTTTGATATTTTGAAGCTTCACTGATTCTACGGATGGCCCTTGGAAGCACAGTCATGTAACATAGTTTCCACCTGTCTCCTTTTTGGCAGGGTGGTTCTTCTGCCATTTGGAAAAGCCATTACATGGCCTAAAATGACTGTTTATATTAAAAGAATAAAACCCAAAACTCAGTTCTAACACTGCTTTCCTTAACATCAGCATGGTTTCTCTGGAATGGAAAAGATGAAGAAAGGAAGAAATTGCAAAAAAATAATGATAGAGCCCAAAACCATGACCTGTCATGCCGACCCGAAGCTAGCTTGAGATTTGAACATTTTAGCCACTTTAATGTTGTGCTCTTAGAAGGAAGAGGTAGTGCTTTTGCCTAGTAGAGTTTCTATTCTCCTGGTATCGCAGGTCAGACTCCTGCTCATTGCCAGACAGACTGGTGGGTTTTGTCACTTAACATGGCCGTTAAAGGGCCATTTGACTGACATGCAAACAGAGCAGCCACAGGCCACATTTACTTTGTCACACAGCTCTGCAACAAAAACACACCCATGTGAAACACGTGGTATCAGTTGGTAAACACGCACACATACTTGAACACTAGCTTCGAAATACCTCAAAGCATTTCTTGAAAAATTCAGTCTTGCTCTAAAAGGCTCACTGCTGTCAGGCACCAACAAAAACTAGTGAACAAAATCAGTGTGTACATGATAGCAGAAATGTAACTGATTTCAGTAGTTTTAGTCAATTTTTAGGTAATTATGTAAGCAGAAGATCTGGGGTGGAAATGTTATTGGAAAATGGTATTAATTGATATTGATATTATAATTGATAATTGATTAATATATCTTTATGGAAATTTTCAGACTCTTTGACTCTTTTATGTGAAGTCCAAAAAAGCATCAGTTCTTACCTTTCAGATTACTCTTCTGCTATATTAGCTGAAAAAAGCTACTGTCCTGGTAAGGTCCTAGGTAGTCCCCCGAGGTACAAAGAGGCATATTTAAATCTGTTTCCTAATTTAGTGATTTTAAACATAGTCACAAAATAAAAAGTCTGGAGTCAAGACAGGGTACTTGGAGCCAATGCAACTTAAACCTATAACTACAATGGAATATGGAACAATTATGTCCCCTACCTAAAGGTACAGCACACATACCCTTGAGGGTACCACCACAGTGACAGTGCTTGTACCTACAAAAACATTTAAATTTTTTTAGTGGAGTCATTGTCATTGTTTCTATGGATAAGCTACCATTTTGATGAAGAAAATAAATACATGGGAAAGTACTTTCCTCCCCTCTGAAAAAAGCACTTAGTGCTCCAAACTCTGGATTTAGTAGGATTAAATATGAAACCAGCTAGTGCATGAGCCGTTTTTCTTTAAAGTCTCCATTCAGCTTTAGGTTAGTCAGTGTGGAGACAGGCACAGCAGGCCACCATCCATAATAATCCACGTCCCACAGAGCATTTACAGAGAAAAACCAATAACTCTTCAAAGGAGCCAATGACACAACCCTTGACTGATGCTGAGTGCCATTCTATTGGCCATCAGTGTGAGGCTGTGTGTGCGGAGTGCAGCTGTATTTCTCTGTTGAGGGTTGATGCTGGAGCACTTGCTTGGCGAGGTGCCTGTGCCCTGGGTGCTGGAGTGACAGGGCGGTAGCAAAAGTCTGATCCTCCAGTGTTGCTGCCTTCCTGAGCTGGCATCGATTTGGCATGGTGAACAGTGGCAGGGCCATTCAGCTGCAGACAGGAGACTGACGGACTACGGCCTTGTCAGTTAAGGGCAGGAAGTTTGACTAAAATATAGCAGCTTTTAAGTCTGAAAGGTCAACCTCACCTGGGTCCAGTTTGCAGACTGCTATGTGACTGATGTGACCATATAATGTAGAAGAGTTATAAAAAGTAATGCAAACTTTATTAAAAATAAAGGTTGGCTTGAAGTTCTATGAAAAATAACTTTTACATTATGTGGATATTCTTTAAGCTTTTTTTCCACTTTTCCAATTTCCTCCCCAATTTAGCCATTCAGTTCCACCAACTAAATAGGACTCCCCCAATCACACAATACCACCAACAAGGCCGAGTAATGCATCTTTGGAAGCTAACAGATGTATTGTACTGAGTGTTGTGCCAGTTGGACTTCCAGCCACGGATGGCTGTGACAGTACCCAGGGTTGAACTCATGATAGATTGTTAAAGTAAAGGTTTTTCAAGTCTCTTCACACACACACATCTCATTTACAAAAGAACTGTACACTGAAAGAGTCTTTAGAAAACCCAAAATGCTTCTTCTGCTGCATCGCTCCAAAGACCCCTTTTTCCCACATTTAGATTTTACACCAGTTGATTTATAATATACATGCCTTAAACAACCTATAACAGACTCCATTCAGTGGACCTTTTTTGACAGTAGAAAAGTCCATTTATTTCTCATAACACACACTTGTCCCCTAAACTGGTCATGCCTACAGCCGACGCTTTATGCCATAGAGGAATGACTCATTTTGAAGGGATTTTCTTTATCCTAGCAGTGTCATACTGTAAGCTGCTTCATGTTTCTTAGAAGTGTTATACAAAACTGAAGAGTTATCCTCTGGGATGTGAAGTATGAGGGTTATGTAACTATGTAGTCTTTGAAGGTTTCTTTGTGGTCCAGGAACAGTAGGTGACCCTAAGAGGAGAAGCAAATGGAAAATGAGCATTCTGATGAGCAGCCATGGCTGTGCTTTAAATAAGCACTTTTAAAGCCTGTTTTGATGTCTTAAAATTCCAGTTCTCCCTGTTACAACAGACTATCAAGGCTATTCCTTTCCTTTCGACCTATGAGCGTTGGGATAGACTCCAGCACCTCCCGTGATCCTGGTCAGGATAAGCAACTCAGACAATGGATGAGTGGATGGATATCTCATTTATTTAAAAGAACACTGCAAAAGAACAACTTTAAGTAAAATATCAACTGCGGATACTGGCTGACCTGAGTATTTTGGCTCCAAAGAAAAAAGAAATGCTATTTTAAAATATATTTTCCTGAAATAAATGTGAGGCACAGTATTGGCTTGCCTGCAAATATTTATTCACAGTCCTGCTCCTCCATAAGAGAGAGAACAGTCAGTGCTTATCTATGCTAGTCAGCTTATCACAAATACACTTTCATGGTGTAATTAACTCTCAATAGATAACACACAAAAAAACAGAAACAGGGCGAACAAGGGGAGAAAAATAATAACATTTGTGTTTACATTTTTTGTGTTCGTTTGACTATGAATGTTAATGTTTTTTATGATCCCTGTATACTGTGAGTGAGTGCCTAAGGCGTGTTTATTCACTCTGAGCAGCGAGAAGGTTCTGTCAGTACATCTGTGTGGTGTGGGCACCATGCTGGGGCATGGCTCTGCTCTCTCTGCAGGCTCCGGGCTGGCAGACTGTGGGCCTGGCGGGAGTGTCAACCCTGCTGTGGCCAGTTCAGAGTCGTGATGGGAGATATGTTGATGTAAAAATGAATATGGTATGACATTGTCCCATAAGATGGATTTTTCCACACTGTGAATCTTGTGATAAGTGCACAAACAGCAAACTACAACAGATAAATCAAATGTGAACATGAACAGGGGCTTGTAAACACAACATAAAGCATGATGTCAGGGTCTGAGCATTTCAAATTACAGAGAATTTATTTTTACATGACCATTTTCTAACCTCTCGCTATCTCTTAGAATTGTTTTTGTTACGCTTGCTTTAAGACATAAACCGATCTGCCTTATATTGTGTAGGTCCCATACATACTGTGAAAACAGCACTAGCCAGTTCAAGGCGTGGACAGACCTCTGAAGGTGTGCTGTGGTGCCTGGCCAAAGTCCTGTTTAAGTTGAGGTGAGGTGAGGTGAGGTGAGGTGGGGCCTGCATGGATCGGACCAGTTTGTCCAGCACAGATGCTTGATCAAACAGATGAACTTGACAACACTTAGAGCTCCTTCTCATGCTCCTGTATCCGGAGTCCGAAAAAGCACTATTTGATTTGTTCTCTCTGGGTGGGTAGGATGGCCCTTCCTCTGCTTCATCACCCAGCACAATACATCTGTTATCTGACAAAGCAGAAATGGTGGATAGTGAGAGATGAAGATTGGGAAAAGAGCAGCCCCTCTGTAGGAGTGAATGGGAATGAGTCAAGCTTCCTTCCAGAGGTGCCGTACATCTCTCTGCCTGAGTGCAGCTTCATGCTGGCAGATGTGTATCTCAGCCTTAGTTATGACAGCCCCTCTCCTGTCTGATGGCTACTGGCTGCCATGTTTAAAAGACTCATCTTGCCATCGCTGAGGCAGCCCAGTTTGCCCCATTCTTACCCCGAGGTGTGCAATTTCAGCATGCAGAAAATGGTGTGAGCACCTAATTTTCCTGTTTACTTAAAATGATCTGATACCTCAAAGCTTTGATTGTCAGAGTGTGTGCTGTGGTGTACCTGAGAGACTACAGGTATCCTATTGTTTTGGTAGACCTGTCAGAGAGGAGAGAATTTGGACAATCTTTTTTTATTATTATTGTGACTGTTCCATAGTCTCATTCATTTTCTTTTGTTGTTCAGAAACCAAAAAAGAAAAATCCATAAAAGAACCATCTTTGATTCCCTAAAGGATTTTTCAGTAGATCGACTGAAAAATGTATTGAAGCCCCAAATCCAAAATATTCTGTGTGGAACCAACAATGTTTTTTCTATGGCATCTCTACAAAAATTTTTTTTCTTTTTGGAATTTTGCCTGTTTTAGCCATTGTCAGTTTCCATCCTCTAGCTAGATCTCTCCATCACATGATTATATAGTACTAGGAATGGGTAATAGCACTCAATTTATTTTTGATTAATTCCCAGATAATACTATAATTAAAACCTTAATACCATTACTGATGCCTTTAAAGTGTTCTTACGCAGAGAAAAGAGGAATGATGTGCCATTATAAAGCACTTCCTCTCATGTAGAGCATTCTCTGAGAGCACGCACCTCATGTGGCTGTTTCTGTCAGCGTATGAAGCAGAGGGAGAGAGTGGAAAGAAAACTCCCACATATTTATTTGCTACAATATATTTTTTTTAATCATTAAAGATCTGTTTTCAGCATCAGCTTAATAAAAAGACAGATATTGAGTTTACTTGTTAAATAATGTACATACGAATGCAGGTGCAGCTCAAAATGTGCCTTAATGTGGCCACAATATGTGGAAACTATATGTCTCGATTTACTAAAACTACACATAGTCCCATCCACTCACTGCTTGCTTGAGAAACTTTAGTAAGTCATGAGAAACATGTAATCAGTTTCATGTAATATCTCCTTTATGCACTGGAAACTGGCACAAAAGTGATGAGGATCGAGTCCTTTGTATCAACACAAAAAAAAAAATGTCTGGACCCTGTATCACACTTCTTGACAAACTGCCATTAATGCAATATCATGGGACACCTCAACATATTTGGAAGAGAGTGCTAACTGCTGCACACACTTTGGCTAGTATCATAGAGGGCCACCCCATCCACCCAGAAAGATCAAGGCCGATTAATTGTTTCTCAGACTCCTGGTTATGGACGGCTGTGGTGTCATCAGGGATCGAACTTGCTATCTCTGAGAGATAGGGCCAAGAACTCATGAGCCTACAGAACCCATTATTTTTTGAAAGAGCTCTCTTTCAAGTGTTAATTGTATGTGGAAGTTACATACGTCTGCTAGAGATAAAGATACAGACAGAGACATATACATGCTATTAAGAGTGGCGAGGCTCTGGAGCTTACGGGTTATTTGTGTCACGGCATGATGTGAAATGTTGTGACATTTGCATGTAACACCTTTGCCATGTAACATCTGCCGTGTACATTTGCCAAGTAACATCCTTTCAAAATGATGTAAGCTCGGTCGGATGCATTCATTCATCATCGCTAACAGTCAGGGGATTATGAAATGTGGGTATTGAGCTGCACTTCTGTGATAATTGTATTGACTTTGTTATGACATCCATCAACAAGAGACATGATTCAGATCAATGCTGCTCAGTAGCCCCTCATTTCCTGTAATACAGAAAAGCTACTTTGAAAATGGGGGGAGAGCAGTAATTTCCAGTTAACCCTGCTTTGTTGCTTCCAGGGAAGAGAAAGTCATGAGTTTTAAAAGAAGAATATCGATAATAATTAGGGCGGTGGAATATGCTCTCGGTTTTTAATGTTTATGTGTGAGAGAGAGAGAGAAAGAGAGAGAGAGAGAAAGAGTGAGAGAGAAAGAAAAAGAGAGAGAAAGAGGCTCTCATTGGCTGCGACTTCAGCGGCTGTATGCTGATAACAAACAAGAGCGGGGGTCCCCATAGGGGGAATACACAAAGCAATTACGGCAGGGGAAAGTTGCCTAGAGAACCTTATTAAAATTTAATAAGCCCAAGGTTCTTTTTTAGCCGTTGTTCTGTGATGACAGAACATTATGTTCCCCAATCCTCAAATTAAATCAGGGTGCGAGGTGAGGGGAGAGGATGGAGATAAAAGCAAAAGTAGACTGAGTTTGGATTGGCAGTTTTCATGTGCTACATGTGTGTGTTTGGGGGGGGATTCAGCTCAAATATGTACAGCACTTACGAGAGTTCCTTCATGCTTTTTACAGAATAATCAAAGAATGATTAACTCGGCTGAGTAGCTTGTTTTGTCTGTTCAGTATTTTTTTTGCAAACTTTTTTGTGCTGATTTAAAAAAAAAAAATTTGAGGAAGGTGTAAAAAAAGAACAAAATGTCATTCCAACTCAGAAAGGCAGTCTCACAGTACAGACAGCAGTCAGTCAGTCTTAGTCTGAATAATGCTTGTTACCTCTATCAGATAGTGAGTCTTGTTTGTTTGCTGAAGAAGTGCATTTGTTTCTTTGAATTGATTAAATGCCTGAGCTGAGCTGTTTTCCGTATAGAGATTACGGGTGGTTTTTACAATGATGTGCTAAAATGGGACATGAAGGGTCCAAGAGAGAAGACCCAAATTTACTTCTTACTGTGCATTTCTTTTTCAGTGCACTGGCCTATCGACTCTAATGTGTGCACAGAAATAATGAGTAGATGCAAGAATGAAGACATCCCAAGAGTGCGTGTGTGTCAAGAATGACTAAATAATAAGAGCGGAAACACACACACACACACACACACACACACACACACATGTGTACATGCATGCATATACAACAGTTTACCAGTTTATTAGGAACAATTACTGTTTTGTAGCTACTCTCACTGGACTTTTCATTAGAAGCATCTACCAGATGTGCACTTTGTATAATTAAGAGGTGTGTCCCAATACTTTCGTCCATGTTCATATATATATATATATATATATATATATATATGTATAACAATGTAACAAGCATTATTCAGACTAAGACTGACTGACTGGTGTCTACACTGTGAGACTGCCATTCTGAGTTGGAATGACATTTTGTTCTTTTTTACATTTTAAATCACCTTCCTCAATTTTTTTTTAAAATCAGCACAAAAAAAGTTTGCGTAAAAATACTGAACAAACAAAACAAGCTACTCAGCCGAGTTAATCATTCTTTGATTATTCTGTAAAAAGCATGAAGGAACTCTCGTAAGTGCTGTACATAATTGAGCTGAACCACCCCCCCCCCCACACACACACATATATATATATAAATATATATAATCACACTTTATAGTTATGATGATAACAGTTTCACTGTATTGTCGCATATCTTATTCTTCATCTGATTCTAGCATAATGGACTTCATTGTCACTGTTGGTAAAGACAGAGACAGCCCACCACTGGCCATATGAGCATTTTCTGCATGAAGTTTAAGGTGAAGCAGATTAATATCTCCACTTGTCCTTAACATCAGAAATTAAGCCTTGAACACTGTTGTAATCACCATTGGTGTAATCGTACACAGCAGAATTTTGTGCCGCCCTTGGGATAATGAGACATTATTTGTCTTTGTGCCGGTGATGCCGACCAGGCCTGTTTTTTTGTTGCTGCTTTTTTTGTAATCCCTGTATTATCTCTCAGTAGCCAATTAATTCTTAAAGCTCTTTGTGACAACAAGAGTAATGGAATAAACCTCCTTTCCCATCAGCCTCTAGATCTCGAGTGCTTTCTGGGCGTACACAGACTGAAGCATAATCAAATCATCGACTGATCTCATTTTAAAAGCCTCTAAGGTCACATGCATTAGTCTGTGACTCATCGCTGACATTTATTTGTTTGATTGTCACAGGTGCAGAGTATTCTTATGAGGATGAATTCAGAAATGAAAAAAAGGCTCGGTTCCACAACTTTTCCCTGCTATTTTCTGAGTGGCAGAGCACCGATAAGACTTCACCTCCCTTTGCCCTTTCATCAGCTCTGGCATTTGGAAATCCTGGTGTTTGTGGGCGAAGTTTTCTTGCTGAACCATTTATCTGTTAAGTACACATTTAGAGAGCAATTGTGTTAGTAATTAGCCAATTAGTCTTCTGTCACCTGAAAATAAATTATGTATTTAGATTCAAGGTCTCATTATCGTTCTGCTGTGGGCAGACTATCAGCAAAAACAATGGACAAAAGTTTAATTCGATGTAAACCTCCCTCTCTTTATCGCTCTGTGGCATTTTATGTGTATGTGAAACTCAAGGAGAAAGGGAGACAGTGGAAAAAGAGATCATCTGAAAATAAGACTTGATCCTTTTCAGACCACTTTGTTTGGGATGTGAATACAGCATGAGACAAAAGAGACCATAAATGAGGTGGCAGTTTTGCTATGCCAAGAACAGAGCAGAGTTAATATTTAGAAGGTAGGAATGTCCTTGTATGCTTACCATTAATATGCCATTATTAATTCAGCTTTATATTTAATGCTACATGCTCAGGAGTGTGGATATTCATATATTTAAATATCCAGAGTTTCTTTTTGAGTCAAAATAAATATTAAATGTACCACATTATGATGCGTAATATCACAGCTGCAGGAGTTGAGAGAGTGAGTAAGCTTTAAATGATGTAACGGAGTGTTGGTGTTTGTCGTAATAATAGAAGTTTGTTGTGTATTTTGTTCTTAGTTGAAATTTGAATTTTGTTACAGAAAGACTTACAGGTAAAATGAATTTTGAAGATTTTGAAGAACAACCTGAGGAACACAGGGAACATTGTAGCTTGTTGTGATAACATCTTGTGACTGATTCCTTTGAAATTAGGCAACTAACATCATGTCATTATGAATGAGCCTACAAAATTTCATTAAGATTGACCTTTCACATGTATTAGCTGTAAATGTTGGAGATGTGAGCAAATGAAGCCAAGTGCAGCATACTGAATTTCAAAAATTTGGCTTCTTGAGATACTGAAATGGGTCAGTTGCAGCACCATCTAGGGAAGAAATTTCATGGCAGTTGGCTGAGAATGTGGTAGTGGTGCAGGATGTGAAATTTTTCTGAAGTTAGAACTTCTGCATCACAGGATATTTGCTAGTGAAGCACTAACTTAATGAGTTAGGGTCATGCACATGTCATAAAAACTTTGTAATATTTGGCAAAACGACTTTTGAGCTATTGTCCAAAAAGTGCTTTGTACCTTCTCCATTCAGGGTGCTATAGCATGAAAGGATGTGCCCTTCAGGACACAAATTTCTTATTTCGTATCAGCCATGTGGGGTTACAATTACACCAAGTTTCATTTGGATTGGTGAAACATGAGTACATGAAATTGTTGTCCAGACATTGGTGAAAAAAAAAAAAAGAAAAGAAAATAACTTTGGCAAACACTGACCATGCTGTGCCACAGTGGCGGTCATAATTACTTTTTAGGATTTTAGGTAGAAAACAGTGTTCTTGTGAGATCTAATCAGTTACTGTCACTCTTTGTATTGGAATAAATTTCCCAATACAAAGCAATTAACCTCAGCTCCCACACAGATTTATATTTGAAGTGTGCAGCATTAAAAGAAGGCCTTCTGCGGAACACTGCTTCTTGATTATGATCTGAGATTAAAACTAATTAATAGATGGCCTCTCTCAATTGCTGAAGTGCTGATCTACCTTCTGCAGTCCAGTTGTGAACAGCGTGCTGTCATTCTCCTGAAATACTTCACAGGTTGTGGTTAATCAGTCTAATGTGGTAACTGCTGATTTGCTGCGTGGCCTAGCTAAACTAGCTGTACTGTGTATTAAAAGGGCAATACCTTGGGAGTTCGATCCCTCTGTAATACCATAACCATCCTTGCCTCTCCCTGTCCCACCATCACCCAGTGTGAATTTAGCCAGAATGCACATTTGTTAGTTGACATAATAGAATTGGTACTTAGTATCCAAGCATGTTGAGCTGCCCATGTGTCCTATATTAGCGGCAGTTTGAAAATATGCAATGCTGCTTCACATATCTCAGAGGAAACACGTTAGCCCTCCCTCTTCCAGCTTGGTAGCACTGTATGATAAGGAGAACTTGGTTAGTGGGTCGACTGACCGTGACTAAAACTGGGTAAAATCAAAAAAAAAAAAAAAAAAGTATGATGTAGTGTGTAAATGTCTTTGAGAGTTACTCCCCAATCCATACAGTACATATTTGAATATACAAGCCTCCAAAAAGTGTTTTTGTTCCAAAGACTGCAGAAACGATAAAACACACACGTCCTAAAATCACTGTCCGTGATTGTTTGATTAGTCCTTGTCAGTGGGCCAGATCACTAGCATCCAAGCTTATTCACTTACACGCTCATACATCAAATGATGTATTATGCCCTTACAACCTTGAAAAGGTTTCACATGGAACTGCCAGCAGATTCTTTTTGCAAATATGTAACACATGAACAGCTGACACAGCTTGGCATAATAAGGGAATACCTCACTATAAATAGGTCCTAGCTTATTGTAGTAAGTCTACCACATTGGGAAACCATCTGATCTCTCTCTTTTGAATGATAGCTCTGTACTGCCACTGAACCTTGCAGCAAAAAAAGCCAGTGCTACACTATACGGACAAAAGTATTGAGACATTCCTGTTTTTCAGGGTTTGGGCTAGGCCAACTGGAAGTAAAGGAGAATGCCGTACTTCCAACTTTGTGGACACAGTTTGGGGACTGGGACTGTGCCCCAGTGCACAAAGCAAGGTCCATAAAGACATGGTTGGATGAGTTCGGTGTGGAAGAACTTGACTGGCCTGCACAGAGCCCTGACCTCAACCCCATCCAACACCTTTGGGATGAACTGAAACGGAGATTGCGAGCCAGGCCCAACATCAGTGCCTGACCTCATTCTGTAAGTGCTCTACAGAATTAATGGGCACAAACTCCCACTGAAACACTCCAAAATCTTGTGGAAAGCCTTCCAAGAAGAGTGGAAACTGTTATAGCTGCAAAGGGGAGACCAACTCCATATTAAAGTCTATATAATTGAATGAAATGTCATTAAACTCCCTGTTGGTGAAATGGTCAAACATCCCAATACTTTTGTCCATATAGTGTATTTGTGGGGCTTTGGCAGTGCCAGGGCTGGGCTAATGGGACTTAAATCTAAATGTCTGGACAAAGTATTAGTGTTTAGGAGTATATTTGGTAGTCTCCTCACAGATTTGTATATTCAGTGTCCTTGCATGCATTGGCTAATGATATCGGCAAAGGTCATACAGTCAGTTCTTAGCTGGCTAATCCATAAACCGGTATGACACCCACTGTGTGTGAGTGCTTATTCTGTTCTCCAAAGAAAAGTCTAAATATAAAAAAAAACTGGAGTCACAGACTTGAAATTTATTTCTTGAAATAAGGTTGTAGTTTACATAAGATTATGATGTGGAATTATTGGAAAAGAATTGTACAGCATAGGACAACAGAAATCTTACAGAATATAAACGTTAGTCACTGTGAATCTATAGAAATGTTACATTTTATTATTATTATTATTATTATTATTATTATTATTATTATTATTATTATTATTATTAAATATCTATGAAAAAATGGTCCATATATTCAATAAGGTTCTTACAGGAATTATGTAGATCTTAACGAAATGTGAAAATGTTTTTTAAAGGAATGAAAAAAGTGATCTTCCATTATTTTATAAAGATGATCTGTGGTAATTCGCTTTTCAGTGTTAATGTTAATTCAGTGTAAGGGAGTAGTCTGATCCATGAGGGTCCTTTTACCTATGACTCATGATCTGAGGTGGAAATATTGTTAGTTTGCCGTGTTGCAGGTGTAAAAAAGGATCCAGTAGGACCACAGCTTTCCCAGGACAAGAGTGTGAACAAGCTTGTTAAACAGCGACAGAGTGAGCAGAGAGAGAGACAGAAACGTGAGACAGATAGGAAATAAAAGACGAGAGTAATAGATATGAAAGACTGAAACACATTAAGGCAGCAGAGACACATGTTCAGTAAATATCATTTGTGGTCAGCTGTGTTGGTTTACATGCATTGTTTCCTAATTAGACATAAAGTATGTTACAACGCAAAGAAAAAAGTCATAACATAACATAATGTACAATAGATTTTATGTCAGAATTAGGGATTTTTTTTCGTCTTTGGTGGCAATATGGAGTTTAAGGCCCAGATGGCCTCCGACTCTAGCGTCAACCCTGCTTTGGGGTGTATTGCACATCTACAAATGACAGATCACCTGAAGGGTTACCAGAAGAAAGCTGCAAAACCATCCGAGCACTGGCATATATGATTGCTGGCCAAAGAGATTTGTTGCCATACTCTGTATTACTGAAGCAACTTTTCGAAGCCTCAGCTACATCCTGTTAGTGTTAGGGTGTCACAGTAAAAGCAGCAGCATGAAATTCAAGGGGGCACACACTTTCTTGCTGTTTTAGCTCAATAAATAGCAAAAGGTCATGTCTTCCCTCAAAATGGCATTCAGATACTTATTAGCTAATTAAGCTAATGAGCTTCCAAATGTGTCTCGATCATCATTTACACTAGAGGGATTTGATTACATTTTTGTCTGAGCAGGTGCTCTTCATTAGAACATTTTCATTTTAATGCTTCAGGTTCAACACTCTGAATAAATCTTCTGTGAGTATCCTCTTTTTTCCATGTTTTTTTAAAATATCATATTATTACCATTGTTTACTGTAGCTATACTGTTTAACTGTAGCTACAGAGCTGTGTAGTGACCTGCATAATTTACATTCAGTTAACATTCAGTATTTTCAAATCCACACTTTCTGTCTCATAATGAAATATCAGCTCTTCTACGCACGAGCACATATGTGGGGCTGATTAGGATTCACACTTGGATTTCACCACCTATTTCAATGAGCTTTGAGTGAGAAGTAATTAACATTAATTTTTTCTATAATTTCACGCAGTCATGCAAAAATCTGAACACATCTGGCCAAATGACATGTATTTTTTCCAGAGTGAAAACTGGCGTACATCCTCTACAGGAACACTTACATATGGCAATTTTCGTATATTAAATTAAGCAAATAACCAGTAATTGAGCGTTTAAAAAGAGGTGTGTTCTCTGTAGGTGCTGAGTAATTATTCTCACTTAGAAGATCGACAAAATATAACTTTTGCATACGACTGTAAGTATGAAAAGATACAGTATGACTACAGGAGAGCAGAGATCTATGAGGACTTACACTGGAGTTTTAGCCGGCTTCTCGTTGATCTAGAATGCTGGAGTTGCTTTGAAGAATTCGATTTGAAGGACTAGAAGGTTCAGGTATGGTGCTCCATAATTTGCAATTTGACCAGGTGTGCTCAAACCTTTGCATACAACCATAACTGCAGCACCCAGTGGTTAATGATCACCATTGACTGTGTGTGCATACGTCTGTGTGTGTGTGTTTTGTTGAAGTATCTAAATATGTCCATAATTTCCAAACTTTTCAGCTGTCAACTCAGCCGACTAATCAAAGGTTTTTTCTTTGAATCAAGTTTCTTTTTTGCAATATTCATTCATTTAGTTGATATTGGGGAAAAAAAGCACATAGGCTGAGGCAGTGAGCCTTTGGGAGAAAGCAAACACTTCCTAAGGAGCTAGTTTTCCTCTTGCCTGTACAATTCCTGCTCTGCCATTTCTGATATAAAGACACAAGAGAGCCGCATACTGAAGTGATATCACTGAATTGAGGTCAGATAGAAGAAAAGATGGAGATCCAGGATAAATGCAAATCATTAGGAGAAATTCAATTGTATTATTAATTTAATATGATTACATTTGTGCATCTTGAAGCTGTGGACTTTTAAATGATCCTACCTGATTGACAGTCATGATCAGCGATTTGCAGTGCTATCATCAATTTAAAGATACAGTGAAGTAATGCAACAAGCTGAAGATAAAAGAGAAACGTAGAGTTTAGTAACTGAAATAATAAGGCTGTCCCACCGTAAAAAGCCTTTCCCGCCACAACATTCCTCAGAAACATAAATTCACTCCAGGTAAGAAATCGTGAGTTCGTGAAGCCACACATTTTGTAGCTGCATCGCAGCATATTTTGCACTACGTCTTCCCAAACACATACATCTGATCCCTGAGAGGTGATACAGTGTTATTAAGATGATAAATATTCATTTGTTCTGAGTTTGAGTGGCTGAAACATGCCTCAGATTTTGGGGGATAGATGACAGAAAATGATCTAAATGTGATTAGCACCTGTCTAAATCTTGGTACCTTCAAATGGTTACCAAGTCCTCTCTACTTTCTGTATAGCTCACTGCATCTGCTGTGAAATAATTGCTTCTAAACCCAATTAGTGCATAATAGGAGGCATTTGGGATTTAGCCAAGGTTTTTTTCGGTTATCAAATAACTAACAAGCAATTTTGTTTTTAGTGGCTTTCAAAAAGTGTTAATACAGCAGCAGTTGTAGTCAGAAGCCTTTCTGTGCAGAACGTGGTGTAATATCACACAAGAGGGAGTGCTCTTTGCAGATTGTGAGCATAGCTGCTTAGTGCTCAGGATAATAACATAAATCAACGCAGAACTGAGTGATACATATATTAAAACATCTCAGTGCTTTTATGTTGAATATGAGCAATTACGAGAAGCAAACACTGTCATTTTGAAATCAAAGGGGACAGACAGTGTCATGTCATTAATCTGGTCACTGAAGGGCTAATGCCAATCAATAACTCATTTATTTTGTAGACTAATTTTAATAGATTTAACAGAGCTCATGAGATCCAAAACGTGTGCTTCACATAAGCATTGTATATGTCCTAAAAAAGATGTCCACAGTTCCCGGATCTTATCTTGTGATGAAAGTAAAAGAATCCCCTTCAAGATGAGAACTGCTAGACAAGGGCCTTAATTAGGAGTTCTGGACCTTCAGTAAACCATTCTGTTACTCTACGAACTATATTGAGTTTCTTTTCCCTGGACGCATGCAAAGCCTAGGTATTGCTGTGCACCACATCATTTTTATATAATGATTCTTATCCACATTGATTTCTTGGCCTCACCATTACAAATTTGCATTTCATTGGCCTAAGCTGCATGTGTTGTATATTTTCGGTTTAGTGGCCGTGCTGTAATTGGGCCATGCTCTGCCCACTTGTGCATTTTTTATAGGAAATGCTGCAAAGCTGGACAAGCTCACAGACCATTGGCATAAATCAATGTCGAGTCAAATGAGAAATTGCAGTGACTTTTGGGCAAAAACATGACCTACACCTGACCTGTCTTACTGCTGTGATGTATCACATGCATATTAAAGGATTTTCATAGGAAATAAATAATGCACTCTAAATGCATGTATTTTGGCAAAAACCCGAAGCCCTGATTTTTTAGGATCCTGAATAGTGAGAACTAAATTTGCATGGTCAGTGCATTGGAATGCATAAGCAGTCAGTGGGCATTTGGTGGGCGATTTACAAAGGGTAATTGCACAGATGATGGCACATGCGAAAAGGTGGAATACACAATATTTAAAGGAGGCTTTTGTTTGTGTTGACTGTTCTCCATAGCCATTTTAGTTAAAGAACTAGAGAGAAAGAGAATAGAAAAAAAGATTACCATATCATAAAACTACAAATACAAATACAAAAAAGCAAATACAAAGTTCGGCCAAGTCAAGTCCAGTTTATTTATATAGCCCATTATCATACACAAAGGTCATTCAATGTGCTTTATAGGAATATAATAAAAAATATTTTGCATAAAAATACAGCTGGGGCAGATCTGATATTGTTGGGTAATTGGTTCCAGCAGTGGCAGCATTGTGACTAAATGCCATTTCACCATGTTTAGTTTCGGCTCTTTTCACCCCTAGCTGAGCTAAGAAACCTCATCAAACATTTCAGACATGTATTTAGGGCCCAAACTGGGAGCCAGTGCAGGGACTTGAGGATTGGATTGATGAGCTCTCTTTTCTTGGTTTTAGTTAAAACTCTGGCAGCAGCATTTTGAATGAGCTGGAGCTATCTAATGGACTTTTTGGGAATCCCAGCAAGGAGAGTTTTGCAATAGGTAACGCTGCAGGAAATAAAGGTGTGGATAAGTTTCTCTAAGTCTTGTTTGGACACAAAATCTCTAACTTTAGCAATGTTTTTAATGTTTGCCAAAATGCTGACTTTGTTATAGCTTTAATGTGGCATGGCGGTTTTCTCCATTTCCCAAGTGCCGATTGAAACAAAATAACACCGCCTCCCAAGTACGACCTGACACATCTTAAGAGCCGTACCTGAGAGCCCAACCCTATTTTCAAGTCTGTCTAGCAGAATATTATGGTCAGCAGTGTCAAAGGCTGCACTCAGATCTAGCAGCACCAGTACAGTTATTAGTGTGATTGTGTCAGCTACTGTTCTTCTTAGGTTTTATTATTATTATTGTTATTATTATTATTATTATAGCTGGAATTTGGCACCTCTTCACCTTCTACAGTTTTTGAAATATTGGAATGGTTCCAACATCAAAACAACCATTAATAGCCGGTGTAGTGTGCAAGTATTCAAATTTTTTGAT
This sequence comes from Brycinus macrolepidotus, assembly GCA_037974445.1. Classification (NCBI taxonomy): domain Eukaryota; kingdom Metazoa; phylum Chordata; class Actinopteri; order Characiformes; family Alestidae; genus Brycinus; species Brycinus macrolepidotus. Next base: position 12,568,567 of record JBBPCZ010000019.1, on the reverse strand, counting down.
CAGTTGATCAGTTTAAAAAATCGAGTCACCTGTAATGTATGGGGAGAGAGAGCAGATGGTTGAGTCACCTTAAAAATGTGTGTCGGAGAGAGAGTCTGTAATGTCATGGCTAAGGCGATTGGAAAGGGACAAAACAAGGAGAAACACAAACACGGAGAAACAAACACAGAGCAAAACACACAGTAAACATGCCTTGGTAAGAGACAGTGAGTTAATGCACCCTTGGTGGTTCAATGGTAAGACACCAGGCACTGAATGAGGATAATCAGAAGATCATTGGTTCGAATCCATGGTCTGAGTAGATTTTTTTTTTTTTTTTAACTCAAACATTTTTGCCCATAAAACCAATGTTTGGGTGTCTCCAAACACTGCTATTATACTAACCATGCAATCACACTTCTCACGGAAATGCATCTAGTTTTACCTGCATCTGTTTTCAGGGGAACATCATTTAGTACCTTGACAAGAGCAGTTTCTGTACAGTGGTACCCGGATTAACGAACGGCTCACAGAACGAATGTTCCACATAACGAACGCCGCCTCGGACGCGCGTGTGACTCGCAGAACAAACACGTTTCACACAACGAACCGCACGTCGCACGTAAAATATCTAGTTTTATGTAAAAAAAAAAATGGCTGAATCCGGCCAGATGTGTCTCAGATGAAGACAAGGCATCATGTTGTGTTGTTTCTTCCCATTTGTGTCATTTTTTTCCTGTTTTGATGTGTTTTTGGTGTCTGTGTGTTTACTGGTGGTTAAAATTGAAGGTATTCTTGT
>JBBPCZ010000019.1:12539788-12562878 GCA_037974445.1 Brycinus macrolepidotus | reverse complement strand
AAAGTTGCAGGTTCAAACCCCCACTTTCTACCACTGTGTCCTTGAGCAAGACGCTTAACCCTCAGTTGCTCCAGGGGAACTGTCCCTGTAACTAATGATTGTCGCTCAGGATAAGGACGTCTGCAAAATGCCATAAATGAAAGGCGTGGAATTATGGGGTTATGTCAAAACTTCAGTATTTCAGCATTTTCCTCACTGCGGAGTGTAGGAGGAATGAAACATGCCTGGCCTTTGCTTGGAGATCTAACGTGGCATCAACCCGTTGCCTGCACCTCTGATCAGTGCCACAGTCTCCTCTGCCCTGCTGCTTTAAAATCCCCCAGGATTCTCAATAATCACATTAAAAAACTTTACTGACTGACTTCAGTGATCTACAGCAGGTATCTCTACCTCACTGGAGCTCCTTCCCTACATTTTCCCTTTCATGTAATGCTTTGGGACATGTAGCACACAGGAGCAATTGTATACATGGACGTACTGGAAAGGAAGGGATGATTCCGTTCGCTGTGTTGTCGTGTTGCATTGCGTTCCCCCCTGTAGAGGGCCAACATGGGGGACTGTGTTGGACAGTCATCAATGCAGACAAAGGTAGTGCTGCCTTTTAGATTAGGATTCTGATTTCCCATCTCTCTCTTCACATCTGCTTGACATTTAGACACCAGCAAAAACGAAGGTCTCACAGTTCCAGCACCAACAGGAGAAAATAAGAAGTGAAGAAATTTCTCACTTGGCAGTGAAAAGAAATCTGACAAGATCTGTACTCATCAAAAAGCCATATCCAAATCTGATCTGTTCCTACATGCACTGGCTTATGGATTCAGTGAAAGATGTTTAAATTATATGCTAACATTTTTCCTTGTTCCCCAAATTTTCCCTCCTCCTATATGTTTCATATGATTAATATTTCATTTTGAGGGGCTGAAATATATTAAAGTAATAGTTCAGCAATGTAATCTACTTTACATAGTTTTCCACTAATCCCAGATGTAGCGATCATCAAAGACAAGTCAAAAATCTTTAGAACTAGTGCTATAAGACTAACATTCCAAGCAAAGACCGGAAGTCAGTAGTCTCACAAATATTTTCCATAAATGCATCCCCAAAACTTCACTCAATCCACTTAAACCACACCCAGCTCTTCATTAAGATGGTGCAGACTTATCAATGTGGTTTAGGACACAGTACAACTTACTGTGAGCTGTAAATTTGTGAATACTAACCCTGGTGTTGTCTGAAATATCTGCCTGTAGCAGTGAAGTTCTGTTCATTTTTATAGTTCATAACAAGTCATACTGTGTCCTAAATCAACTATCAAATCTGTGCCACCTTAATAAATAACTGGAGGTGTTTTGGATAGTTTGAGAGAAGTTTTGGTGATGTAATTTTACGGAAAAGATTTGGGTGACTATTGACTTCTATTGTTAGCAACATTTGACTCAGGGCTCCAGTTCTAAGCTAAAGCAACAAAAAAAAAATGTACCAAAATATTTTTCCCAAGCTATTCTTTTAAAGTCTCCATAGTTAACATTTTTAACCTTTTTGTATTTTCACTGTTGATGTGATTTTATGGCCAGAAACAGCCACAATTTGAAGTCTAAATTGTGCATTAATAACACTCCTTATCAAGCTCAGGAAATCAGGAAGTTTGTTTTTGATCATTATGCTATACCATGACTTCAAAATAGCCTGTTTTTGCAGAGTAGGTTTGATATTCGGACTCTGTGGGCAGGGGAATGAATTTTAATTTTTGGAACAACGCTCACATAATACATTGCTTTTTTTTCCAAGCAAGGGAAATTTGGTTTTCCATGAGATTGGCCCTTTAAATGAAATAAAAACATGCAGCACACCACTATGCATGGCATTATTTTCATTAAGTGAATGAAACTGTACAGTCTGAGCAATGTGTCCACTGTGTCCAGCATGTATGCCACTGATAACACAGTTTTACTGTGGATCACAAGGAAGGACAGCGAGTGACTAGGTGCAAAGGAGTGTGTTTTGCGTGTGGAGAGTGGAGAGTTCTGACTGGGCTTGCACTGCAGCTTTGGCAGGCTAATCCGTGCTGTGCAGTGCTGTTTCTACTCACAGCCACTTCTCTGAGGACGAAGGGGCTCAGCTATTGTCATCCGACATCAAAGTGGCCTCTTTCTCTCTCTCTCTGCTGTAAACACACTCTTTCTCACCGCCGAACTGACAACATTAGAATACCATCAGACACTCGCAGCCTGCCTTCAGAAGGCCTGACACTGTTTGCCTTGCAATTTGCATGCTGCAAAGAGCCCCTCTTGTTATTGAAATAAATCTAAAAGGGTGTAATGGAAAAGGAAATGAACACATCCGTCATGCTTAAGGGATTTAGTACGGCAAAAAAGTGCACAGGGCTGCTTATAACAAATATGTGAGGCTTCTCTGAAGAGTGTCCGCACACTTTTTCATGTTCATTAAGTGCTTGATAGTTCTTTTTTGTTTTGAGGACTGTTTTGCTGTGTGTGTGTGTGTGTGTGTGTGTGTGTGTGTGTGTATGTGTATAAGTGTCCTGATGTAGTTTTGCTAAACGAAACAAAAGTGTGGCAGAAGAAAGGTAAAACTCCATGACAGAAATGTATAATTAGTTTATTATACACACACACATATACACCTAGATACCCAACAAAGTGCAAAGTGCGAGCTACAACAGTAACAATACAATAAATAGACAATACAACAATGTAACAGTATGTAAACCTTCCAGAGTGACTAGTGTTGCAGCATAAGTATGATGTTGCACGAGAGGAGGTTTGCAGCGTTGAACCACATTGAGTGGTAAACTATAAGCTTATTAAATAACAGGGCATGAGTGTGCCTGTTGTGATGTTAAGCACATTAATGAGGATGTTGGCCAGCTGATTTCAGTACCTTTAGTACCTTTATTCTGAGAGTGCACTTATCCAGTGTAGCAGTGCATATACCCAAGAACATGACATCTGCCCACCTCTAAGGAGACTGATTTACCATGTACACACCCAAATATTTGTGTCATTTTGTTTTGTTCTCGACCTTTTGGAGTATGACTGCTGAGAGCAAACAAGTTTGTCCATTCGTGAGTTGTATGACCAGTTCACATCTTTGTCTTGTGATGTTTTCTGCTGGCAGGAGTGTAAGAATGGACACACCATGGTGTAACAACAATTTACATCACCTTTCACACTTGATATATATACCAATCAGTCATGACCTTAAAACCACTGAGAAGTGAAGCAAATAACTAATAATTATCTTGTTACAGTGCCACCTGTCAGGGGGTGGGATATATTAGGAAGCAAGTGAACAGAAGTTGATGTGTTGGAGGCAGGAAAAATGGTCAAGCATAAGAATCTTAAATTAGGAGGAGTCAAATCTCCAAATGGCAGGAGTTGTGGTATGTTCCCAGTCTTCAGTGGTTAGTACCAATTAAAAGTGGTCCAAGGAGGGACAACAGATGAACCAGCAACGGGGTTATGGGCACCCAAGGGTCTCTTATGTGTGTGGAGAGCGAAGACTAGACCGTTTATCACGCTGACTGTGATAGAAGGATGTAAGAATACCCAGTGGATCACAGCTTGCTGCTTACAGGGCTGTGTGGCCAAAGACGAGTTAGAATGTCCATACCCATATTTATAGAATATATAGGGAGAAATGGTGATTGGAGTGGGACCACAATAAAAACCTCAGTAACCTCAAAAGGCGTTCTTTTGTCTCTGGTTTTCTGGTAGCCTGGTTTTAACTGCTCATTATATACAGAACATTCTGCATGCAGAATTTCATGCCTGTTGGAAAAGCATCTCAGGAGGCTCCTCGTAAAGCTGCCTGAGAGGATGCCAAGAGTTTGTAAATCTGCATTAAGACACTGAAGGGGCTAGTGTGAAAAATACAAGATTTGATTAATGTTTTTTGATCACTGTAATGGTGTGAGTTCAAGGGAGACTGAGGAGAGATGCAAATGCAAACTACAGACTTTATTTACAGAAACTGATAGAACAAGAAGACATGATTACACTAACAATGGGAATGACTGGGGTGTATATACACAAGACAGGTAAGTGGACATTCCTGCGGAAGGAGAGTAGGAAGACAGACAACAGGTCGATCCACTAATAGTGGGGCAGGACTATTGTAGAGCAGGGAAATCAAAACAAACCATGTGTAGAAGGAAAACACGTTCAGATGGGGGAAAAACCAGGACAGGACATGACAGTCACAACATAATTCAAAGTTATCAGTGTTTCATTACTTTGATGTATTTTCTGCCATTCAAACATGTGTGAGTAGGTGCAGGGGTAGAAAAACTACATAGAAACTGTACTTAAGTGTATTCTGTCAAAACCTTACTCCATTGAAATAGGAATTCTGGAGCCAAAAATATACTTAAGTGAACACACACACACACACATACTCACACCATCTAGGGACAGCACCTATCTGTTTGCTCAGAACCCCAATTTACTCTCTGACCTCAGAAAGATGGCTACTATTATAGCAGCAATCACAAGCTACAGTATGACAAAAGGTGACAGGAGGTCTGCGGGAGATGGGGAAGAGAGAAGAACATTAAAGAACGAGAGTGAAGCAGACAAGGAGCGATTGAAAAAGACTGAGCATGTACGAGAGAGGAGAGACTGATAGAGCAAGAGTGATAGACGTAAGGAAGAGGATGAAAGACAGGAATTTATATAAAAGAAGAAAGGGTGTGTGTGTGTGTGTGTGTGTGTGTGTGTGTGTGTGAGAGAGAGAGAGAGAGAGAAAGAGAGAGAGAGAGAGAGAGAGAAAGGTAAGGGTGGATGATAACAGTGAGGCTGTGGAGTATTGATGCCAGGTTGGTTGTGTTTGGGTGCAAATGCATAGAATGACACTGACCTGCAATGTTACACACATTCCAGCACACAGACACACACACACACACTCACACACTCTTCAGTGACGGACGGGAACACAAACCCTGGTTGCACCTGGAATTTGCTCGGTGCTCTTTTCTGCTCGCGTTAGCCTCAGTTCAGTGCTTCCGTTCATTCAAAGGGCCATAAAATCTGTGATATCTGTGCTCTGTGGATTTATCACCATCAGCAGAAATCCCACCAATAAACCAATAATAATATGTCTTTGAGAAAAGCCTATACAGTAATCTGGTGTTATTTCTACAACATCATTTCTTCGACAGATATTTTATTATGATGAGGTTAAGGTTAAAGTTCACTTTACTGTCATCAACTGTGTACGAGTGCAACATTCCTCCATGATCACAGTGCACATATAATAATAACATTGCAGAAGAACAATGTTACACAATAATATTGTGTATGTAAAAGTACTATAAAATAAGCTTTTTACCTGCATATATGTAGACATTTGCCGAGCAAGGCCACACTGGGCAGCAGAGAATTGCATGTTGTGTGTTGCATATAAAGAAATTGCACGTGAAAAAAGCCATGTCAGCAAAGATTCTGAGGAATTTGATCAGTTGTTTGGAGTTTTTAATATATACTATTGCACAATTAAAGCATCTGAGCATATTGTGCCCACACAGCATATGGGATGCTGCACAAGAACAGACATTTAGCGGCCTTTGTATATGAAGTGTAGCACCTGTACCTTCATTTGGTATCATGTGAATGGAAAAATCTGGACTATTCAGAACTATTTATTCATATATAATGAAGTAGTTTGTATCACCATGGTAAACTCCACCATTCCAGAGCAGTGCTTAGAAACTACCACTGCCTTTGCACACGTTTACATAAATAAACAATCTGCCTCTGTGTTTCTTACCACACCTTGCAGTGTAAACTGTAACACAGTAACAGCGCGAAACAAACTGCCACCCACTAGCTGTAGTGATGAGTCTGCGATTCCGTTGTGCAGCCATATTCCAGTAAAGATTAAAATGCAGCTTTTTTTTGTTTTTCTTTGCATTGTTTGAGGGAGACTTAGATACTCCATTTTGTTGTCTATCAGCTACCCTTTGCAAACAGAATCGATGGAAGCACAGGCCTGTTCAGGTTAGCCTTTAGCTTAGCATGGAGTCCTGCTCACTTACCGCCCTTCTGGGTTCAGTTGCACCGCTTTAGGATGCATTTCTTCTGGCTGGTCTCTCCCCGCCACTTCGAGGTCCCGCGGTATCGAAAATGTAAAATGGCTAACAGTGCCGCGTCCAACAGGTATTCTTTTCCAAATGTACAGTGTTGAAGCAGTTTTGTGACTGTAAACGCATGTGTGAATGTTATAGTTACATTTAGACAGTAAGTTGCTTGATGAACACAATTACATGAAACATTAAGCACCTAATTAGAGATACACAGAGAGGCCACTGCATAGACACCAGCATGTGCCACCTTCTTGGAAAAAAAGAAGATGAAAATCCTTTAAATTGTGGTTCACATCGAAGTACAAAATGTGGACTCTGAATAAAGAATAAAGAATTTGATTTTAAATGTAATTCACAGGGTTGCCAACTCTCATGCATCCGGCATGACAGTCACACATTCAGCCTCAATCTCACGCTGTCACGCGCAAGAAAGAAATCCCACGCCAAATCTGACATTTTTCTGTGTTGTAATTTTTTTCAGTCATGTAAAAAAATGATTCGCTGAAAACATCGGTTTCAAAGATGTTTATTTGTTACACATAGATGAAAAGCATGTGTAAAACGTAAAGCGAGAAAGGTTGTATCTCGATTGGTTGATCAGGAGCCGAGTATTGATCATTTAAAATCAATCATTTTCCCAATTGACTTGTATGGTGGAACATACAGGCATTGTAACATCACATCACTCTGTAAGCTAGAATGAGCTGCAGAAAATGTGCTGGGGCACAGAATGAGTATAAGCAGTATCTCCTTATAACCAGCATTTAAGACACTAAAGCATGGGTCAGTCATGAAATGAAATATGTGTATCACTCTTATAGTATATAAAAAAAAATCATCATTCTGTGAAAGCTTGTTTTTAGCACTGAGGCCGCTGTTAGGTAGTCAGCGAGCTGCTAGCCAGCTCATTTAGCTGATTTCAAAACAAAACATGGCTGCTGTGGGTGAAAAATGTTTTTATGTGGAGGCTTAAGGAGAATAAAGTGTGTTATTTGGATAGTTTAACTGAGCCAGCTGTGTTTTGCTACAACAGTTTTTTTCTGCGGTTTTAATCTCTTTGTCTTTTGCAGCTATGCATGCTTATCCCACTTGTTTTTGGGCATGCTCGTCAGAAAAAATAGCTGATATTAAGCATGTAATTTAATGAATGAAAACATTTTGTAATTGTCGTTTTGGTTATTAATAAGGAAATGATCCATTGGCGTTACTTAGAGTGGTTTGAAGTGAGCTTTCTGCTCCGTCGCGTTGCCCCCTCCTATTTTCTGCATTTATATGCGTTGTTAATGGGTACTGTTCTGCCCCCTCTTTTCGTGGCTCAGTGGTAACGTGCTGGGCTGGGGAGCAAGAGAATTCGAGAGTTCCCAGTTTAGATCCTGCTGTGAGCAAATTTTTTTTTTACACAAACTTTTTTTGACCGTAAAACCAATGTTTGGATGCCTCCCTCCCTGTGCAAAAGAACATGCCACTTCTTGGACAATGTCTAAAAATTGCTCATTTAATTGATCATTTACAATACAGAGAGTAAGAGACATAGAGAGTGGCTCAGTGATTTGAGGTGTCCTCTCTCATCAGTAGAGATTGTACGTTCAAATCTGGCTAAAGGGCAAAAGTCTGGATACCCTGCTCTCTGGTCAAAAGTATTGACACACCTCTTGTTGTGCAGAAGATTTGGGACCCCATGTCTTTTTGGCCAATGTTTTTACAGTAACCCTCGCATCATAGCAGCTACCTAGCAACACCATAGCACCCACTACAGTTACCATAGCTACAAACAGCTAGCTACACTTTAGCAATCACCTATAGTGACTTAGTAACCACCTAGGAACCCCATAGCAACCACTGGCAACAGCCGTTACCAACCGCACATAGCAACCACACAATCACACTTTGCATTTTCTTGCAGAAATGCATTCCAGTTACATACATACATACATTTAAAAAGCATGGAAAAATGGAAATAATATGTAGAAGCCTTTTGTTTTAATTGTTTAATAGTGTTTTGTATTTACATTATTTGAGACTTGGTGAATTTTTAGTTTATGAAATGTAATTAAAGACTAACCATGATCCTGACAAATCACAACTGACAATTAATCTGCACGTCCTTGTTTTTGACCATGTGAAAGGATAGCAATTGGAGTTGTGGAATTGTAGCTAACTGAAACAGTCTTTAATTAAAGTATCTACTCAGCAGGTGCAAGCAGCACTGGAAATAAGTGCACTAACAGGGAAGGAAATAGCAGAGAGAGAGAAAAGGTGATAGAGAGCATGAAAAGTAGAGTGTATTTATAGCTATAGATATGCTCCTCTCTCTGAACCTTCTTCAGACGGTCAGGAGCTCCTCCAGAGGGCAAGCGGGATGCAAGCTGATATACGAGGTGTGTGACTGGAGCGTATGCTGTGTGCTCCAGCTCTCCCTCTCTCTCTCTCTCTCTCTCTCTCTCTCTCTCTCTCTCTCCCCATCGTCAAATTATTTATGAGGCCTTAGTTCACAAGAGACCATAACGCATCATTTCCCACTGCTCTGCCTCCTTGCAGGGAAGAGCTGCTCCCATATAAACCTGCAGTTTTATTGCTCTCTGAAAACAGCCAGGCTTGTGTGTGTGTGTGTGTTTGTGTGTGTGTGTGTGTGTGTGTGTGTGTACGTGAGTATTAGTGTTTCTGTCTGTCTGAGTGTCTTAAGTCAAGAGTGGCTCCTGCAAAATGAGACAAATGCTTCTACACTCGCACCTGTGGGTTGTTCAAGCTCTTGTACCTGCTTATCCGGTCCCTCCACCAAGAGCAAACCTTTTAAAAACAGAACATTTTCAACCATTTAACACTGACCTGGCAAGAAAACAGCAGGTTCCAGGATAATTATTAGGTCTGTCAAATTGGACTCCCGTCATTTCATCACCCATGGTGACTGCAGTTGTCCATGGGGTACCTCATTGCTAATTGTTGCTCGGTTCATTTAGCTCAGTGGTTACGTATAAAGCTCGGTACGCATGCAGTGGTAATGTCTGGGGTCATTACTGCATTATAAAGAGCATTGAATGAGCATGAATCAAATCCTTTAAAGGCATAAGTCTCTGATTTAATTCAATAAAGATTAATTTCATCGTGAATTTATTTTAACTTTTTAATTGCCTTCTTCAGGATAATTAGATTTTGCTTTTATTAATGTAACTACTTTGACCTGCCTATGTGTATAAACTGCACTGTATAAATAAACTTGTCTTGTTTTGCATTGCTTTATGAAATCTTAGCATCACTTCAGTTGGATTCAGTTATATTGATATGATTAACAGTTAAAAAAAAAAAATACACATATATGATTGGAAGAACTGTTTACACAGTAATGGAATACAGACAATAAAAAACAAACACCAACATTTTTAACACTTTATTTATTATTACAATATATTAGAATTTATTCTCAGATTCCAATATCAATGCAGTTGAAGCGGCAGCTTCGAACAGATGTATCTGAATGCTTGACTAAATTTCCTACGTTCCTATAACTCATTGAGCAAAACTTCAGAACAAAGTGATGTGTCTGGATTTGACCCGCATAACTAACAGTTTCCATTATGTTATTATTTTCTGAGAGTAGAACGTGGACTGAATGCAAAGGCAGCGGTGCAGACTTGCATGATATATTTAGCGTTCTTCAGCACTGATGGTCCCATAGTGAGTAATATACACTTCAGATCAGCTAAGCATTTCTGTTCAAGAAGCAGGAAGATCTCTTCATTATTGATGCGCGGCATGGAGAGCTGCAGCTGTTTTTATTACCACATGGATGGCCGTTATGACAGATCGGAGAATGTATATACATTGTGCCACTTTCACGGTTTGCTGACTCAGATGAAATATGTAAGATTTAAAACAGCATGTTTGAGGCGAAATTTGATTGTTAACACAAGTGCTGGCTACTGCCTTGAAAGTCTTTCATTAAATGACTATATCTAAACTCATGTATACATGTGTCAAAGTCTGTATGAGTCTGTGTGTGTAAAGAGGTGTAAAGATGTGTGTGTTTCTGTAATGGCTATGTAAGAAAAAGAGTATCTCTTATTTTTTTGAAGAGTACTGCTGTTCAGCAAGGCCAAGTGCTTTTTTTTTACAAAAGCTACAGGTTTCATACAGGTTTTCTGTTTAATGATAAATGAAGCAATAGAAGTAATAATAATAATAATAGTTATAATAGATATGCTATCCTAATATTTAACAGTATTTTCCGTATTATTTTTGACATACATATTTTGTTATGACAATGACAAGACACTACCTATGGGACAAGTACATGACCCCACGTCCTGACAATGAACAAAAACAAATGTGTGTGTGTGTGTGTGTGTGTGTGTGTGTGTGTGTGTGTGTATGTGTGTGTGTGTGTGTTTGCAATAGACGGAGGTCTGTGTTATGCGTACCCCTCTAGGTCACCTTACAGGGGCGTAACTCAGAGCTCGGCGGAGGGCAGGAAAGAAAAATGGGCGAGAAGAAAAGAGGGGGAGAAAAAGAGGGGAGAAATATGTCACCTAAAGGAGGAGAGGAGTGGAGGAAGGGGAATGGAACTGAGAGATAAGGCGACCATGAACATGATCAGAGGGGATAAGCTGGGCTAGTGTGCTGGTATCTCTCTCAGTCAGACCTGAGGCACAGCTTACCAGCCCCCCCCCCCCACCCCCCCCACCCCCCCCCACACACACACACAGAGGCATGTAGTCACCTTTTTGTGCAGTCAATACAATATGGCAGAGCTTGTGCAGTGGCCTCAGTCCATAAAACTATAATCTTGAATTTTTATGTCTCAACCATCGATCATCTGAAGTCAGTGAATACAGAATAAACTTTGTATTTTTGCACTTTTCACACTGGCTTACACTGCTGCCAGCTCTGTATCTGGGGCTCCTTATGTTCTACCCTGCCGTATCTAGAAGAGAAAGAAGAGGAAATCCTCGTTTGTTTTTTGGAGGGCAATGTGTCAAAGAAAAAATTTGGTCACAATACTGGATATTTTCACATCAGTGAACTACGAGTAGAAACACAATGTTTGAGCTCAAGAAAATAAAAATAAAGTAATAAAAGGATAGGATGATAGGCTGACATCTTGGCACAACTGTTTGTTAATATGCTGTAAATAGTTACTCTGCGTGTTTACAGGTTCTCTATAATTGCTCTAAAAGAGTCTTCTATTGTGTATACAGTTGTTCAGTGTTTCATAAGAAATGATGTGAAAAAGAAAAGATAAAATTTGATAATATTTTGTCTTACACTCAGTGTTTTACACGCTGAATGCCTGAACTGTACAAAGACCACAGAGTTTCCGTAATTACCAAAGAGAGTGCATCAACCATAAATCAGGCTACAGAGAGAGAGAGAGGAAAAGAGAGAGAGAGGACAAAGAGAAAGGGAGCATATTTGGAATGCAACGGTATTTCACTTTAATGCTTCTTGATAAATGAGTCATATTTCATATTTTGTACATTGCTTTAAACTCATGGGTGAGTGGATACAGAATGAGCTTGCCTGCCAAGTACAGTCACCTTTTCCCTGTTCAGGGACACATCACTTTTTTTGTGAACTTTTCATTGACGGCACATACATTATCAGAAAAAAAATCTACAGTACCAGATTTACACTGGGGGTGATGTTAAATACATCCTGTGCAGTGCAGTGTCACTATGCATCTCTGCATTAATTTGTAAGCTCAAGGTTTCTTGTTTTGAGAGGATTCTGTGTTTTTGTGTGCTTTTTTTGTGTTGGTGATGGGTTCGTGTGTATGTCTGTGTGTGTGTGTGTGTGTGTGTGTGTGTGTGTGTGTGTGTGTGTGTGTGTGTGTGTGTATCTTTGCAGTGATGTTCGACGACTGTGCGGAGAACAAGGGCATGTCATTTGAAGTGTCTCATCCAGATTTCCTAATAGATGAGGATCTGAACCTGGTGCCCAGGAGAGACGTTGTGGACAGTGGGACGGTCATATTTATCCATGGGCTTAATCAGCACACTGATGACATGGCACAGGTGGACATCATAGGAGCACCACCTAAATCTCCTCAAACTCTCAGGGTAAGGGCTTGTGTGTGCTTTATAAGTGTTTTGTGATGTACTGACCTCTTCTACTTCTGACGTACATACTGGACCCCTGGGCACGAATCTCCACAGCCTGTTGGAGAGCCCTTTCCCTTTGGCCTAACTCACAAACACACACAAAAAAGTTGTGCAAAGTGAAGAAAGCAAGAAAGACTCTAGCATTATTTCAGAATTTGTAAAAATTTCTTCTGCCAAAAAGACAGTTTAGAGTACAGTTATCATTGCTGTTATTTAGCAACTGTTCGTAAGGGGAATGATACAGGTATATCATGTAGTGGATATTTTACAGAAATGCACCCCCCCACACACACACACCAGATTTTTTGAGAAAAATCTGACTTCCTCAAAATGACATTTTAATCTGTTGTATTATTATGCCTGAATGGTGCTACTTATTAGCTTGGGGTAAGGCAAAGGAAAGAAAAAAGGTAATTTTTGCAGTAACACCATTTCTCTGGTTGTGGTAAGGTTTTGTGGGTTAGTTTGGAATAAATATGACATCAGTTTAGCTCCTGTCAAAAATGACTGGAACCCAACCAAATCATTATTTGGCTACAAATTTAGACATTTCTGAATTTTATCAAATTTCGTAATTGTACTTTCATTGATGTATATTGTATGTCTTTGAGTTGTGTGTGTTATGTGTGTTTAAATAACTGTAGAATATTAGCTAAACTATTATAAATCAGTACTGGATGAGGGCTTCTCAGTGACCAAGGCCACTTGACACATGCCCAGTAGGTCTGGTTTGTAATCCTATAAAGTGTAATGCAAGCAGAGAGAACAGGTCCCCTCTGACATGAAATCAGTGCTGATGAACCCCCATGTGTCTTACCGCAGACACACTATAGAACTACAGCGGGTGGTTCACATGCTAGACTTAGTCTTGTTCAACAAATGTACAGTACACTGCCCACTTCTTGTGGAATAAACAGGACATACCCTGGTGCATCACACACAGTGCGGCATCTCTTCCCTCATTATGCTCAGCCTTGGAAAACTCGGTCTCACATGCTTTACCATCGTCTTCCCTTCTTTTATTTAAATTTTCATACAGTCTTTTTCTTTCTAGCCGCTCACCCATGCCTGATCCAGTGTCAGACTCACTGGGCAGACCCCATTCCAGCCCTGTTGTCTCTCAGGGTCGCTGACTCTGATTTGATTAAAAGGTTTCCCGAGCCTGTCTTGGGTATTTGGTTCCTCCCCAGTGGTTAGATCCTGACTCAAGCTTTCTGAAGCAGGTGTCCCTGTGGTGCTATTCGTCAAGCTCCAGGTTTAATGAGGGACCACCAGAGCTTCTTGTGTGTCACTGCTCCTTTTGTTGCTTGTTCCTGCCGCTCTTAGTCATTCATCCTCCTGTTCCAGAGGAGTGTTCTATCCCAGAGAGAATGGAAGCCAGAGAAGGCCATGAGTCAGTTTATGTGAGTATGAGTCAAGTCTCAAGCCTCTGAGGTCCAAGCCTGAGTTGAGTCTCAAGTCAGACTTGGACCTCAGAGGCTTGAGGTCAAGCCTGAGTTGAGTCTCAAGTCTCGAGTCTCTGGGTGTAAAAGTGAGCCTTGAGGCTTTAGTAGTTTAGGCACGTTATTAGCTGTAGGCATGCAGAAGGAAACTTGTCAGTGTCAACACGGCTTCAAATAATGAGACTTTCTTTAGGAGAAGGAAAACTTGCAGTGTGACAGAACTGAAGGGCTACATGAAGTAAATGGGGTGTAAATGGTTTCAAAGAAAGAGGAAAAAAGAACTTGTAATAGCTGGTTTGCCTGTAGTTTAGCAGGAGTGCTAGCTAGTTAGAGGATTTATTAGTTAAAGGAATATTGTCTGTATTAACTAAAACTCCACCTTGATTAGCTACTGCGCTTTGTTCTGAACATCGGAGTGTTTTTTTTCTTTTCCTGTAAAAAAAAGGGCTTCTGATTTCACTGTAAGCTACAAGAGAACAGCACTGTGCAAAGTCACACGCTTACAGGCAAAGTCACACGCATAAGGCTGGACAAAATGTTTTATTTCTTTTTGGCATTATGGTTGGCTAATTGCTCATGCAATCACACTATTGTTCTTCTTAAAGTTTTATTATTCTTTTTATAGGCGGATTTTGAGGATGCTTCTCCTCCCAGGGCATTTGAAAAATTAGAGTGTCCCCTAGTGCATGTGTATAAGATAAGAAAAACCTTTATTATACAGTTTATCGACCAGATGAACCTCCATAATGAACAGGGAGAGAGAGAGCACAGGGGCAAGTCGCCTTTTAAGGATATAGCGAGATGATGTCTGAGTGACATCATCTCACTCTGCTGGGCCTGCTGCTGAACTGCTGAAAACACTGCAGCGCAGAGGAGAAATAAACTGCTAAACACAAAGCATTAGGAGAGACGAACCCCGTGACAGGAATGAGTCAAAACTGTGCTAGTTTGAGAGTTTAACTGAGCAGCCATTTTTTGCTCAAATGGATGTTTTCTCTTAATCTCTTTCACTACCATACACATTTTTTCCCACCCATTTTCTTGCACACGTGTCGGAAATACGGCTCTATTTAGCCCTCAGTGCCTGTAATTTAATTCATTATAAATATTTGTAACTGTCGTTTTGGTTACTAATAAGGAAATGATTCATTTGTGTTAGAGCGGTTTGAAATGAGTTTCTTCTCCGTCATGTTCGCCTCTTTGCTCCACCCATTTTCAGCCATGTTTGATCATAAATTGTGTCTAAATACATTCTCAGCAAAACCCTCCCCTGTAGCTCACTGGGTTTGTGCTGAGGGTTAAAGACACCTGGGCTCACATTAAAGTCCCTGTCTCTGATGGAAGCCAGTGACACACCTTGTCCCTAGCAGTTAAGACCACTCTACTAGTCTGTTTTGCACACTTAAAGCTAGAGGTCTAGCAACTGTGTCCTCCTTGTTTTATCTCACCCTCTTTTGAAAATCTACATCGGTATCTTGCCCTTATGCTTTTGAGCTGCTCTCATTGAAGTTTGTGCACAAAGTTGTAGTTTGCAATAGACGGCGAAGGAAACGGAACCATCTCGCCGCTTTTCACGCCTCACTGTGAGTTCCACGTAAGCCACTCATAGTAGTAATAGCCTTGGTCAAGTGATTGGTGCATGCGAGGAGAGCTGGATTAGAATAGCCGTGCGTGAAGAGGCAGACTTAAGGCGTGGAGAAAGGCCTCATTATGGATCATATTGCCTGTAATCACTGTCAAGCTCAGCCATGGTAAAAAATAAAGAAAGAAAAGAAAGCTGGCTTCAATCCATTGGCCTGCTTGCAGCTGTAAACTGCTCATTGTCTTGCTGAAAAAATAAAGCACAAATTATAAATGTGGTATTTGGTATAATTGCCAGGTTTATTGCACTTTGATTATTGATCAGTGTGAGAGGAAATGGAGAAATGTTTTTATGAGCCCCAGAGGCCAGCACAGTGATGGGAGCTGCTGAAGAGGCAGGACTCTGATGAATGGAGGCTATTATGGGGGAACTGAGAATTCACGGCATAATTCACACTCTTCTGCCCAGGATCAATATAGGAATTAATGAAAGAACAAATTTCAATTGAAAAATGCATGCAGGAGATATGCAGCACTGTTGCTTTTCATTTTTCTCAAGTTTTTGTTGTGCGGAATTAGAATGCCTTGCCTTTCAAGGCAAATGAATAAAAAGCAGAAAGTGATAATAGCACAAACAACAGCTCAAATCGAGCACGGAAATGCTTATTTATGAGCCTTTTTCAATTCTTTGGCGTCTAATGTCTAAAAAAACACGAGGCGATTCTAGAACTAATGAGAACATTGAGTCCTCACCTCTTGCTTTCCTTTGTCTTCAGCTTGCAATTACACCTTGTAGTAATGTTAAGTAGAGGCTGATATGATTAGTAGTGCAGATTATACTGAAACTACTCCCTTTCTAGGTCAGATGAATGTCAATAATATGTTTCATTTCTAGTGCAGATCACACATTGGTCATCATGATCTGAAGATATGGTGTATGAGGTTAAAGATTTAGGCTAGACTTCTGGGTAGCTTCTGCTTTGCACTACAGAAGCATAATAGAGATAGAAGAACAGAAATGGAGGTGAGGTGCAAAAACTTCACTAAGAACAATGTAAACTCTTGTGTTTAACAACTTCAATTTATGTTTTAGCAAGGCTCCATTAAAAGCTGATACTTCCATTTATTTTGTTCATTATATCCTGCATTTATTTTCGTTCTACATTCGTGCGTTACATTCAAGGACTGATACATTCATTTGGATGATAAAGGCAAAATATCACATTGCAGTTCTATTGCAGGACATCATTAATTCTGTTGATGTGACACAGTTAAGGACTTGTCTCCATTATTTAGACCCTATTTCAATTGTTCCTTTAATAGCTTTTACCCTTTCTATAGTTATTTTCCATATTTGATCCTAAATCGTTATTGATCCGGCGTGCCAAGGTCACTCCTGCTGAGGCCAATGAGGCAGCATGAGAACAGTGCTTTACATAGTTCAACCAGACTGAAAACTTTTGAGATGTTGTTGAAAGGCATTGACTAACATTTTGAAAATGTGGTAAAATGGAATTTAAACCTTTTTTTGGATAGCTTACTATTGAGCTGTTCTTTTACATTTTTTTCTTTATTGATGATCTGATGACTGCTAAGGGTAGTGTTGCTAAGTTTGAGTAGGTACTGTGATTAGGAATATGGAGTATTATGGTGTTTTATTCAGTGTCCTGCAGGCTATTTTGTCTGGCTGTGGTCGGATCTGGGGTGAAATTTCAGGCCTCATCAAAGCTCTGCTACAAGTTAATGCTGAGTGCTGACTTCTTGGCTTTTCTAGCTTTCTGACCCCGGACTGCCTCTTGTAAAGTTCATCGTCTGCCTTGCCACTCTTATTCATCTCTCTCTCCCTCCATCTGTACAACATGCTGTTCTCCCTCCATCTGTGCTGTCATTGTGTCAGTGGGCCACAGGGGCAGTATCTGTCCTCATGTCCTTAATCTAGTTCCCCTGTCACTCCCTCTGTCAATAATGTGCTGTTTAGGAACTGTCTCATGATGCTGGTATGAGCAGGTCAATAGTTCTTTTGAGACTCTCTCTCTCTCTCTCTCTCTCTCTCTCTCTCTCTCACTGTCAGAGCACACATATTGGAGATAGGATGCTGTACCTGGGTATAGGCTGCTGCGAAGCTCAAAATATGCAATGCAAATCTGTGCCTCAGTCTGACACTTTGGCTCCACTCCCTGTGTGGAGAAATGAAACGTCAGAAATGAGTAATGACACATCTCAATATAGCAGTCTGCAGAGGCGTGGCAAAATTGACAAGGACGGGACACTGCTCATACACTCGTTCTCCTCCCAGTTACTGTACTGAAGGAGGCAGATATGTGATGACTAAGGAAAACTGAAACAGTGTTCCGTTCCCAGCAGTTCCTTTGTCCCGTATTACCTCTCTCTGATGGCTGATTTTATGAGTGACAGACAGGATGTGCAGGGAACTGTCTCTGACCATTTTTGGAATCAAGAGAGACAAGAATCACAGCCAAAGCTGACTCACTTTTAATGCTCCCTTTTTAGCCTAGAGCCATTTTCTGTTAAACGCCAGCTTTACTTCTAATGTCAAAATGTACAAGAGTGAAAAATAAAGTTCTGAGCTTCTTGTGCTTAGCTATTAATAAACTGTGGAGGTTTGAGGTTGGGTGGGAGTCATCAAAGCCTGTGATCAATGAGCTGCTATTTGTGCCTTGCAACCTTCAAGGAAAGGGACACACAGTGGCCCTCTTGAAGAAGAATAAGGCTGATTTTCTAAAGAATAAAAATGAATCACAAATTGGCTGAGCATACTGCTAAGCAGTGTTCATGGGAGGATCATTAACTGGAGTGCTGGTTTCATAAATTGTATCCTAGCCCTAGCCCTCCTTCAGAAGCAGATGAATCTGACCTTCATCACCTACAGCCAGTGAGGAATGGCAATCATACCCACCTTTTATTTGACAAAATATGTTCAAGTGGGTGGTGGCCATATTAACATAAGTTCCTGCGGCCTTTATAAAAAAAAGCAGCCTTTTGAGGAGTGGTGATCAGAATGCGGAGCGGAACAGTAATGCCTGCAGCTTCGCCGAGCAAGTGTGTTGATGTGTAAGTGGCGAACTGGTGCTCACGCACCACAAATCTCCCAGCCTCACTATCAGTTATTAATGAGACCCACAAGTCTCTCAGAGAGCAGGAAGAGCTGAAGCCCAGCTGATTGTGCCACTGTAATTTATGAACAGGAAGCATTAAAGATTCATGACTATCTTCTCTTTGGGTTGTCAGCCAGCCCAATACATCAACCCGGAGAAAGAGGATGTAGCGGAACAGAGGCAAACTTTTCAGGTCCTTTCCACAGTTCTAATCTGGGATGCACGGTGATCCGTCCTTGAGGATGTAGGAGGGGAGGAGAAGAAGAAGAGTTCATCAATAACACCGCCATGGCCCTGCCGTGCACCTCTCAAGTTCCATTGCCGTTTGCTTCACTCCGTCATTGCTCACCTCTCTTGGGCGACGGGGCTGACAGAAATGTTTCATCTTCACTGTAGTACCCGTCACTCTCTTTCTAGCGCCTCTTATCTAGCTGCTGAAAATAATATAAACTCCCATTACATGGAGAGATATTGCTTAGCTTCCTAAGGACATTAGAATGGAGCAGCAGCCAAGGTGAATCACGCTCTGGGATTGATGCGGTGCTGTTTGAGCATGTCGGTCAGGAAAGGCCAGCCAAGGGACACGAGGCACCTCTTAGAATGGCTTAACATTTTAAAGCTTTCATACCAGTGGTTGTGGGTTGGATAATTTACATGCTTGACATGTTACATGAAGCAGTCCAACAGTAATCACAATCACACAGAAGTAGTTAGCAAGAAGTACTAAATTGCCAAAAGTATGTGGACATCACACTTATATAAGCTTATTGGACATACCATTCCAAAACCATTGGCATTAATATGAAGGAGGCCACCCCCACTTTGCAGCTGTAACATAATACTCTACTAATACTTGAAGTCTTCTGAGGCTGACAATGTCCTATTTAAAATGTTTGTGGAAATTTGTGCCCTTTCAGTCAAAAGAGCATTGGTGAGGTCAGGCACTGATGTTGAACGAGAAGGCCTGGCTCACAGTCAACGTTCCAATTAATTCCAGAGGTATTGGCTTGAGTTCAGAGCTCTGTGCAGGCCACTGGAGTTCCTTCTCACCAAATTCATCAAACCGTGTCTTTATGGACCTTGCTTTGTGCCCTGGGGCACAGTCATGCTGGACCTTCCCCAAACTGTTGCCACAAAATGTAAGCTTGTGTTCAGCTGCTCAGCCATTGAACCCATTTCATGAAGCTCCTCACACACAGTTCTCAGGTGATGAATCAGGAGGATAATCCTCAGATTAATCATGAAGACCTCCTTCTCAACACAACCAAAAGATCATCCTGTTTTATTTTCTCTTCCATGATTTGTCAGTTGAAATTATTTAGTTTGATGTCACTATATGCTATATTATCAACATTTTGATTGGCTCTTGTTTCACAGAGCTTTTTATCAGGAAAAAAAAAAAAATCAAGCCGAAGCTTTACATCAGGTGACACACTAAGACAAATAGCTTTATGTTAGTTTCAGTCAACTTAAGTTCTGTGGTTTCATGATTTAAATCCAGCATGTTTGTATTCCATACATTTTATAATTATATATTCTGTAATGTAAAGGTTCTATACCAAGAAAGGTTTACTGAGTGCCGCACCTGTAAAAGTGATGGGCCAACAAAAACGAAAACAGGCGAGACAGGAGAATAATTTCCTCATTCTCTAACTAACCTTGATCTGAGCTACAATCTAAAACATCTAACAACAAACCTTTTCACAAACACTGTCCTGGTTGTGTATTTCAACATTATGGCTAAGCTCAGGTAGCGAACTTTGCCAGCTACCTCCTCAAAAAACGTCAAATTCTAGCTTAGGAAGGTTAGTAAACTGAGAAAATTTAGTAATTTCATAATTGTAATATGATAACATACTCAGACGGGTAAGCTACAGCAGTCTCTCACTGAGCACAAAGTTTTCACTGTTTGGAAAATGCCCCCCCAGCTAAATGGGACATTTTAATTGATTTTTACCCTTAGTTTGACTTTTTGTCCGTTTTTGCCTATGGGACAGTGTTTCATGCAGTTAGGGGGATTAGGGATTTTTTTTTAAATAGCAAGTGACATTAATAAAAAAGTGGTTAGGAGGTGTTACTCTGACAGAAATGTTTCCTAAAATGTTTATTCATGCCAAGAACCAAACGTGCTGTAAATAGTATCTGGTCCCCAATTTTCATGTGACCATGAACATCTATAAAAATATCATTATTTTTATGATCTGTTGGGAGTTTAAAAGTTGTGTAATGTTTTAGCCACTCCTCAATCTTAAATATGACTTTGATCTTTATACATGTAATAACCCACTCAGCTAAAACAAGAAATAACCATTCTGCTACGCTCCAGTCAGCAGCCCCAGGGATTTTTAACATGACATTTAAAATCTGCTTGCCAGCCCACTGGGGGGGGGGGGGGGGGGATTGGGGGTTGGGGGGGAGGTGCTAGAGGTAGGGACCAGTTTGCTCTGGCTGGGTGCTCTGTGTCTGCTCTCTTGTTCCTCTGTTGTTTTGGGCGTTGGCCTGCCCCCTGCAGCTCCTTGGCCCGGGCAGCTGGTGTGTCCCATGCATAAGGGTGACAGTGTGGGGCACTGTAAACAAATGGCTTCATACCTCCTCTCTTCCAGCTCCACACTGTCTGTCATCCTGACAGCCGCTGGGCTCTGGCAGCCTGGGACCTGACAGCGCACTGCCAGCCTCACTGCAGCCAGGCACGAGCACACAGGAAAGACAAAACCCACCCGGCTTCCCACGCAAATTAATGCTCAGCCCCATGTTTGCTGTTGTTTTCCCCCCTCAAATGATGTTATTTTAGTCAGAGACAATGAATGGCCTGTCACTGGCTTTTTTTTTGCCTCCTCAGCATGAATATTGAGTCTGCTGCTTTTGTGAGTGGCAGGGGCACGAATATTACATGCCAGAGCAAAATGCAACAAAGCCAAAAAGAAAACAAGAGGAGGGGGAGAGAGAGCGAGCACAATCCGCAATTAGAAAGAGAGAGAATGAATTAACCTCATTTGTTTATCAGGATGAATTGGTGAATCAGTGCTGGACAAATTCAAAAGAACTACACTGAGAGAGAGAGAAATTGAGAAAGAGGGGGGTGGGGGGGAGAGTTAGATAAAGAGAGGGTAGAGCTGGAAGATATTTAGAGAAAAATCATATCAGATCTTAGACAAGAGAAAGCTGTTACACCGAAACAGAAAAAAAAACAGTGAAGACAGATAAAATGCTCTTTTTTTATTCTGACATTCCATGCTGGTGCCCCACTCGCTGTTTCTACCAGTCAGTAACTCCACGACATTGTATCCTGTTTCTTCCTTCCTAACTCCACACTGTATCTCTCTTTCTCTCTCTCTCTCTCATTCTCTCTCTCTCTTTCTTTCTCGACTGCATTTCAGAGGGATCAGAGTAATGATTACAGATTCATGCTGAGAGCTGCATGAGGCTCATTCTTTAAAAGTCATTGCTGGGTCCGCTCACCTGCCAAGAAGATGTGCCTTAATGTGCACAGAAAAGGGGTTATTAAAGGTGTCATTACCTTTTTTTACTAAATGAGATTGAATGATTATTAATGTTTTAGGGATTTTGACTGATCTCTCAAATTGTTTGTTTAACAAATCCTGAGAGATGAGGGCTTTGTTTGCTGAATTGTGTTTTGACTGTGGTGCTAACAGCACAACAACTCAATCTTTGAATTTTCTCATTTAATAACAACTGTGGTGGTTTTATTTTAACTTAATTTTTAATTTTTAGTTTAACTTATTTTTGTAAAAGGTGTATTTCTCCACTTGGCAGAAAGGAGATTAACTAAAGCAGTGGGTAAATGAGTTCATAAGAGTTCCTCTAGTTGACAGAGGAAGTCCCAGTATTCTCCAGTTATCAAACATGTTTCAGTGTTGATTATTACCCATTAATAAGCGCTCTGTCACATACCTAGACTGCCTCTGGAGATGGCAATGTGATTCATCCATCCATCCTTTAAATGGATTGAATGGAAGGGCTTAAAAGGAAATGGGACAGGCAGAAAGATGGACCTAATAGGCTAGGATGGGCATTTTATGTCTCCTGATGTCATTTTGTTAATCCATTCTGTATTTCATCCTCACTTCAGTCTAAGATGTTTTCTCATCACCAGGCTGTAAGCAGGAGTGACTATTTGTATTGATGAAACATTTGGTATTATATGCATGTCTTCAGTGGTGCTCTGAGTCCAATGTACTGAGCATTTTAGACAAGGTTTCATTTACACATTCTACCTGTATGCATGTTAAGTACAGGACAAGTGTATAAGCCTAAACAGTTAATGGGCCATGCACATGAAACTTAAAATTACTACCTATTCTTTCAGAATTTTTTTTGTGGGTAGTTTTGTATGAACGTTCTCTACCTATTAAAACTAGGTCTAAATTGTAGGGGTAGCATGTCAATAGTGTGTTATTGAAAGGCATCCTCTAAAGCAGCAGTAATACCATCTAGATTGGCACCAGACGCATTAGTCGATGTTCATTGATCATTTTTGACACTTGCCATGCATGTAATGCTAGCAGTTTCTAACAGAACATAATAAGGTGTTCTTACTATATTGATCAACCCATAATCAGTAGCTGTATTCTAAGCTGTAGCAGCAGCACTGTAAAAACTTCAGGATCGTTCTAAAGTGTAGTCTTTCTGCATGTGCTGCTTCCGGTCGGGTTCCCTACTAGAGCCCGACCGATAAAGGATTTTGAAGGCCGATACCGATACAAATATTTGTTGGTTTTAAAATCCGATATATCGG
>JBBPCZ010000019.1:12525927-12539688 GCA_037974445.1 Brycinus macrolepidotus | reverse complement strand
TGCCGATACCGATAGTTTGGAAAATGCCTAATATCGGCCGATAATATCGGCCTGCCGATAAATCGGTCGGGCTCTATTCCCTACCAACTGATGTGGACAATTACACATGCTTTAGTAAGCATGGATAAAGGTAGTTACAAGTCTAACAATCAGCAACTGACCACTAATGTTACCACCCACAATTGTCTTTTTTACTGCAGCTAACTAGCAGTTAATAACCAAGACATACTGTAATTTCACCTCCTACCGTTTTAGCATTACAACAGCAAGTTTGTGAGGAGCTAGTTAGATGGTACCAAACCTGACAGTCACTGATCAAAAAATATTCCGTTAAAACAATTTGAAAAGCAAGTACGGAAATGAACTACAAAAAGTCTCATTCTTTAAAAATATTCTAAAATAAATGTGGAGAAGCATTGCACAGCACATTCTTATGTTTAATTGATTATTTTATAATATGCACAGCAAATTAACCCTTTTTCAATTCATAATTTGAGGAACTGTCCCTGTGGAACAATAAATAAAATATCTTACTGTTCTTTTTTCTTCTCTTTCATTCTTTCATTGGCTGAAAAGTCTTATGTGGCTAATAATGTCCTATCTCTTATCCACATCAGTTGCTGAGGAAGACAGCAGTGAGTGCCAGGCTATGACTGCATCATGGCTATAGGAGCAAACTGATAGGTTACCTGATGTTGATGCCTCTAATGATGAAGTCATTTTTTTCATTACAGACTACTCTTGTAGTTATTTTTCTTTTTGAGTATTTTGATTTTTAGCTTGCTGTATTTGGACTCAGACTTTCAAGTCTAATGTGTGTTGTGGAGGCCAATCAGCATGACAGCTGACGTTTTGAATAAATTTGACCAATCAGCAGCCAGGAATAAGATCTAAAAAATAAAAATAAAACAAGTCATATCACATTGCAGTGCAAAATCTGACCACTGCAGACATTGAGAGCATATGTGGCGATCAGCAGATCCAAGCAGAATGAGTGAATTGGCTGAATAGCATCTATATGCCTTTGTGAAAGAGATTTAATTGGCCATTCACACAGGCATGTATTGGCTGGTGAATTTTGATTGGCTATTGCCGGACATTTTGTTGAGCGAGCCAAATGGAACTTCAGAAGATATGAGATTTGAATTTGTGAAATTTGAACATCACAAGATATTGGCAAGGACATGTATCTGCTAAATTTTAACTGCCCGTTGGTGACCAATTTGTTGTGTGAGCCAAATGGAACTTTAGGAGATGTGAGCAAATTTAGTCAATTGTACTACTATTACTAATCCTCTTTGTGCCGAGAGATGCCCTGTGCTCAATATGGTGTTCCATGATCCTGACTGACTGAGGTCTCCAGCCAGAAACTCCAGGAATCAGTTGCAGAGGGAGGTGGTAAGATGCGCAGTCTCAGCTTCCCAATCAGATGCTGAGGAATGATGGTGTTGAATGGTTGACTGAAGTTTATGAACAACATTCTCAAATAAGTGTATTTTTTGTCCAGGTGGGTGAGGGCCAGGTGAAGGATGGTGGTGATGGCATCATCCGTTGAGTGGTTGGGATGATGCGCAAGCTGCAGGGGGACAAGTGAGGGGGCAGCTGTGATTTTATGTGCCTCATGATGAGCCTCTCGAAACATTTCATTATGATGAGTGTGAGTGTGATGGGACGATAGTCATCGAGACAGGGCATTCACTTCTTTGGCACAATGATGATGTGGTGGCTTTGAAACAAGTTGGAATGACGGGGGTGCTCAAAGTGATATTGAATATGTCTGTGAGAACATCTTCCAGCTGGTCTGCACATCCTCTGAGCACATAACCAAAAAAAGTTGTCTGGTCCAGCAGTGTTCCATGGGTTGATTCTAAGCTGTTCTCACTGCAACCTTATCACCTGATCTAAAGATGGTGTCTCATTTTCTCAACAGCACATGCACCTCTGCAGTCATCAATGGTTTCTGGTTGGGGTGTATGGAGATGATCTTGGAGACAGTAATGTCACTGATACCCTTGCTGAAATAACCAGTCACTGATGCCATGTACTCCTCCAGGTTGGTAGGGCCACTGTAGGTTGCAGCCTTCCTAAACGTCAGTATCCTCAAAACAGTCCTGAAAAGCAGAGATGGGTCCTGGGGGCAAGGTCTTTGTCTGCTTACAAATGGGCTTGGCCTGTCTAACAAGTGGCCTGGAATCAGGCTGGAATGAGCATAACAGAGATGTAGTCTGAGTAGCCATGGTGGGGGCAGGCCTCAGAGTGGTATGCACGAGCAATATTTGGTAAACATAGTCCACCACATTCTCCTCACTCATTGCAAAGTCCACATACTGGTGGAATTTAGGGAGAAATGACTTGAGATTTGCATGGTTGAAATAAGTAGTGACGTAAATGTCATGAGTAGTGAAATACGTGACACAAGGAACATAATTGCGCATTGTAGTAGTATTGGATGTAAACTATGGCAAACAAGTAGTGACATAATTAGTGATATTGCACATAAGACCATTGCACATAATAATAAAGATATTTCATACAATGATAATGATTTAGCACAGCATAAGAAATTGCACATCTGGGTAGCAGCAGTTTGTTGCACAAGTTATTGTGCAAGTGTGTGACAGATGGAGGAGTTAGAGAGTCTGATGGCAGTGGTAAGGAGGGATTTTCTGTGGTGTTCAGTGGAGCACTTTATGATGGTGAGTCTATGGCTAAAACAGCTTCCCTGGTCGATAGCAACACTTTGGAGTGGGTGATCAGCATTGTCCATGATAGACTGCAGTTTAGACTATGTTCTCCTTTCAGCCACAGTTTCCAAGTTGCTGAGTTTCTCACCCACCACTGAGCTTTCCTGATCAGCTTGTTAAGTCTCTTGGTGTCTGCCACTTTCATGCTGCCACCCCAGCACACCACAGCATGGAAAATGGTGGTGGCCACTACAGACTCATAGAACATCTGTCCAAAGTCCCCCGCCAGTATAGCTATTAGGGGTCATAGAGACAAGACACAGAAGGTATTGCCATTGCTTCACAAGTACTTTGGGCCTACACAACTTCAGGGGGTATGATATCATGAAGACATGCCACCTAAAGACACAAATCTCTTATCAACCATTTGGGACTTTATGCATACCAAATTTCATGTGGATTGGTGAAGTATATGCTATTGTCGACCAAAAAAAAGAAGAAAAAAAAACTCTATATGACCGCCACTGGGCGGCAGTCATCATAACTGGTATATGTGTGGGTAGGCAAAGAGAAAATAAATATATCAATTCATAAAACATGCTAATCAGAGGCCCGTGATTACTCTGGGCTCCTGGGCTTCAACCTGGGAAGGCTTGTGTTATGAAATCGCCCATTAGTACAACACCCACATAGTTCACATTGTGACACTTGTGGTATTGAAGTTCCAAGTTATTCTTTCCCCAAGTCTAAGAGCCAGAATAATGAAAAAAGTCAGTAATCATTTTCTCTTTGGTCCCGAGCGTGTCTGCCATTTCACCATGACTTGATTAGCGTGAGCATTAGTAACCTGACCAGGGTAGGTCAGTCAGATTAAACCCAAAACAAAAATGATTTTAAATGAAGATTCCAATTTTCTCTGGAATTTAGTCTAAGCTAAGGCTTAACCCAAAGATGGGACTAAATGTGTTTTTATTTACTTATTCTTGGTAATGCACATTAACACTGCATCATGTCACATTATGTACATACTGTACAATGTTGTCTGCGTGTGTCTTTGTAGCCCTTTTTACCCTTGGTTTCAGTGTATCTCTCACTCTTGTGTACCTTGTTGTGTGTTTTACTCTTGTCGGATGCTGGAAGTCATTATATGGGCTTGTGTCGGAGCTACTTGGCTGCCCGGGGCAGAACAAACTCACATGGGTCACTGCTTCCATGCTAATGTATTCAGTTTCAGCGTGGCGTCGATGCTGTGAGTGACAAATATAATTTGCGCTGCCACCTCAAAGGCCTGAAAGGCTCTAATTGCATCAGTGCTGACAAAGAAAAAGGAAACGAGAGAAGAACGGAGCCAGAAAGTGAGGATGGATCCGAGGTGCTGAAGGGAGAGAGGCTGATTACCTGACTTATTGAATTTAGATGCAAATAAACTCCATTAGGCACGTACAGTCGCGCTTACACATAACCACACACACACACACACACACACACATCCCACACACACACATCCCACACACACACACACACACTCTCTGTAAAAACTTTATTGACTGTACTGATCAGTCTCAATCTCACTTTCATTCATAGTTCAAAGTAAAAAAAAAACTTTTTGTAGGCCGCAGTTTTGTGAGCTGATCATTCAACCAAGAGAAAAAAGCTTCATATCATTTAAACTATTCATTAGAGCATCAAAGTCTCGTCCAGCTGATGTTGGTTATCTTCCATTATCACAGGTCACACGGTCAGCTTCTCCTACATTTTTTGCTCTCTTTTCATCCGTTATCTGTGGCCCTTTTTCCATGGCTTCCAGCATGGCACACTGAGGAAGCTTAAGCAAACACTGAGTCCATTAGAAACCTGACGGTAGCAGAACAATGGGCACTAGCAGGACATTATTGGCTTTGTTTAAGCTTCTGTAAATGAGAAGCACCACGTTCTTTCTGATGAAGTGTGGCCGTCGAGCTAGGCGGAGAGGAGCCGCTGAGACTGGAGAACTGGCTTTAATGACCGCTCTTAATGACCCAGACGAGCTCATCGATCGGGGGAAAAAAGGAGGCTTCGCTGCAATCTGACAACTGTTCTGTTCAAGCTCGAACAGATGACTGGAGGGTAGAAGTGGTTTCTTTCAGCAAGCAGAGGATGTACAGTGACATACTGAATAGACCTAGTGGAAAGCAGCTTTTAAAAGGAGGGGAAAAAGAGAGAGATAGTGTCTGCAATGTCTGTGCTTCTTATAGTTCAGAAGGAACCAGTTCTGGAGTGGAGAAACATCATAATGTGTTTCATGAAAACACAGAATGAGTTACTACTTTCTTCATCACTTATGGATTGTGTTCATCAATGAGGATGTTTCACAGTATGGAGCATTTCCACATGGAGCATGTTCACTGTCATAAAGCAGATACAATCTAGGTTCGTTTTGCACAATGGTATGTGGTGGAATAAGACACAGTAGTGACTCTACTAAGACATGGAAGACATAGTATGCTGTACCAACAGTGAATTAGGACTGTATGTTTTACTCAGTCACATTTTAGTTATTGATATTTAGTTGCTAATTTCTTTTTGTCCTTTATTTCGTGATGTTTTGTTGGTTGCATCTGTTCTGCACTGCTGATAGCTCCTCTGACTTTGGACTTTTATCATTTTATTTTAAATGAAATGTGCATCACATGCAAGATGTATTTTTCTGCCGTTACATAAGGTACTAAGCACTTTAGAAGTTTTTTTGACCTGGCACTTTCGTACTTCTACTCTAGTTGCTTTTGGGTAAGGTACTGTAATTTGCACTTGGGTAATTACTTCACTGTAGTAACAGTAGTTGAGTATTGGCTTAAACTATTCTACCCACATATGGACACAAAGTGATAGAGGACGGGGTAGGTAAAACTCCATGAAACATCCAGGTGGGGATAGTTTAAAGAGTGGACTGAGTGAGACTGGTAGGAGAGAAAACAAAGGAAAATGTAAAAAAGAAAAGTTTCTTCCAAAAGTGTTCTCCAGAGATGCTCTCATTGAGTTCTGGCTGTTGCAACAAAGCTTTGTGTGAGTGTGAATGTCTGTGTTTGTGTGTGTGTGTGTGTGTGTGTGTGTGTGTGTGTGTGAGAGAGAGTGTGTGAGTGTGTGTGTGTGTGTGTGTGTGTGGGAGAGAGTGAATGTGTGTGTGTGTGTGTGTGTGTGTTCATTTTTCATCGTATTAACTGCATAAATAATAAAGTATTGTTTTCTCTGGAACATATGCTGTGCAGTAATTAGCAAGTTTTTAATCGTATGGGAAATGGTGTTAAATCCTGAAAATAAAAGTTTCACAGACTTCACTAGTCTAATAGTCACAGGCTTTAAAGATAAATTATGATTTTTGTTTTATGTTATCCTCAAATATTTATCATTTTAGGTCATGTGGATTGTGATCATCTCTCTCTCTCTCTCTTTCTTTTCTTGTTGTCCAGGAGATGCTGGCTCCTGGAGACACAGCACCATACAGGTCAAAAAGGTCCCTACTGGTGCCGCCCATGTTTGTGCCTGAAAACCAGCGTGCCCCGTTTCCCAGATCTATTGGAAAGGTGAGAGTGTGACTCTTACATGAAAAATTAGCACATGAGCCACTAATGTCATACCACTGATTTTTTTTTTTTTTTTTTTGAGTCTCTTCCTGCTGTGTGAATACAAGTGGTGCATCAATTTTCCAGTGTTCTGGCTTTCTATAAATGTTTTTAATGGACTTGAATTTAATATGTGCTGGAATTTAAAATGAACTTGATGGTGCAGTAAACAGCTCACATGACAGACATAGCTACACATCCTTAAACCAGAAAGTGCTCTTATACTCAGATCACCTTTAAAAAATAAATAATAAAGTAATAATAATGAAATCGGCCTCATTTTATTCAAATTGATTTTTTCACCCTTTTACTGCAGGCCCTGTTGGCCAGTGTCATAGCGGTTAGAGAGAATGAGGAAAGAGAAATAGAGATGAGAACCTGACGCTTTCTCAACTAATGCTACTCTCAGGACCTCCATCAGAAGATGCCTCGTCCGATTTATTGCTTTAGACATTCTGCTCCGGGTCTTTAGTTGTTAATGAGAACCATTCCTAAAAACCATATTTTTCACTGAAATGACCACTAGCTTGCTGAATATATTACAGGGCTCCTATCATGGAATTTTCATCGCTTTTTTGGAATGAAAAGAGTCTGATGTACTATTAAAAAATTTACCATTTACTTTCCAGTTCATACAGTCTATTAAGCTACTAAAACAACCCATTTTGAATACATTGTTTCTGTGATGTCACAACAACCAAAACATTTACGTATATCCACTTAGTTATAAAGATTTTTTTCAGACCAGACTGCTTTTTGAGAGAATCACAATTTTTAAAATAAAGCACGTTCACAGTTATTACATCATCTGACCTCAGTTATTCAATCTAATCACAGTTATTTAAACTGGAAAATATTTTCCCTCCATAGTTGTTTCACCACAAGTGTGAATGGGTATAAATAAAATAAAACTAAAACGTTATGTCTTATGAAAATAACAAAAGTTAACAATACTTTATATTGTTGGGCACTAGCAACCTGTCTGGAGTGTTTCTCTGTCTTTTGCTCTATGATCGCTGGGATAGACTCCAGCACCCGCTACAACCCTTGTTAAGGATAAGCAGTGCAGATAATGGATCGACATGCATGGACATGGTTAGCCATATACAGTTTTTATACATATGTAAGCCTTAAAGCGACAATAACAACAATAGCCTGTTTATTTCTACAGAGTGGCTGGAAAAAACACATAAAAATGATCATTATGGTTTGTGAAGTCACACAAATCTCAGAAATGGACCTTAGATAACACAAAATTGTAAGATTTGGCCCTTTAATGTTTTGAGTATAGGTGTGTGATGATTTTCATTTGTTTGCATGACTGTGCATGTTGAGTGTATGCACATCCTGACAGTGTGACATATGCAGGTCATGTATGATACCCATGCAAGATCGTCTCTGTTATACACTCTGTTGCCTAGAGCACAGCGTAAAGGATGAGAGCTAAAATGAAAAAGGATCGCTCACTCAGGTGCATACATATGAACTGATGTAGAAAAGCTCTGAAGGTAAAAAGGAAGGTGCCGCAGCCAGGTTTCACGGTGCGACAGACGCAGAGGTAGGAAATTGTTATAATGGGTTCTAATGTTGTCCTGTGATGTTGGCTCCTTGCGGGGACAGCAAAAGGGCAGTTGGAATGAGCCTAAAAGATCTCCCAGGGTGGAGAAGAGATTGCATTAGCACCGAGCATAATGAAAGATCCTTAAGCAAAATGTCAATGTTTTTTTCAGTGGACTTTGCCCTCTTGCATACACATGTCCAATTTAAAAGTTTTTCTCAAATGATACATTTTCTGAGATCCAATGCAGTGAATACGGTTAACTTTTTTGTTACCTGAGTTCCAAACACCAGCTGTTGTTGGATCCATGGTTATAATTTTTTCAAGTGTCCATTTTTGTCATACGTGAACACAGCACAGCACAGCACACAGTGTGAACAGTGTGAAATTCTTTCTGTGCATTTAACCCATTCACCAAGTGATGCAGTGGGCAGCCAGGAACACAGCGCCAGGGGAGCAGTGAGTGGGGACGGTAGCTTGCTTAAGGGTACCATAGTGGTGCCACTAGCAGTCCTGGGATTTGAACCCACGACCTTCTGATCGCAAGGGCAACTTCCTAACCCCTAGGCCACCAGCTACCCCATTTTTTTAAATAGCTCATTGCATAAACTTACATTAAAGTAAAAGGAATGTTTTGTTTGTTTCTCCTATGAAGTCACTGTTGTAAAGGTTAGTTCGAGCGGTCGTTCCAACAGTTGATTCCAACATCATGATTATGCTTCGAATAAACCCAGAATTGTATAAGCCTCAGCTGCACTGGCGCTGCATTGGGGTTTTGTAGTGTTACAACACTTAAACGCTTGCTGTTGGGTTTTATGGTGTGTGACACAGCCTGTGTGTAACTGTAACTGAGTCATTTCTCAGAGGAAAGAACATGCCGCTATATTGCCGTGTGGTGCATAAAGCACTCGGCGTGCCATTTCTCTGACCTGTTATGGTGGGGAATGCAGACTGAATACAAGAAATGCTCTAGAAGTCCCTCAACTGAAGAGCTTTTCTATTTTTTCTTTTTATTAGCGCTCTCTTTTACCTCTCTCGCATTCTCTCACTTTCTTTGACTTTCTTTTTCTCTCCAGCTGTTTCTTTCTCTCCTGCTCTTTCACTCTCTATG
Organism: Brycinus macrolepidotus; assembly: GCA_037974445.1. NCBI lineage: Eukaryota > Metazoa > Chordata > Actinopteri > Characiformes > Alestidae > Brycinus > Brycinus macrolepidotus. Next base: position 12,530,736 of record JBBPCZ010000019.1, on the reverse strand, counting down.
GGTTTCTCTGTTTCTTTAACTCTCTTTCTCTCCTGCTCTCTGTGGGTCTGTCTCTCTTTCTTTAACTATCCATTTTATCTTTCTGTAACTCATTCTCCTTTAACTCTGTGTGTGTCTCTCTCTTTTCCTCTCTCTCTCTCCTCCCCCCCCCCCCCTTCTCTCCCTCATCTTCCTGATCTCCCTTCAGTGACCTTGCATGTGAAGGCAGGCTAATGTGGGCTTTTTCATCTGACGTTGCAGCTATGCGTTGGAGATGAGGCGAAATGGATTTTCTGCACGGATAAAACTTGCATGTTCGTGCACTCCGTGACCACCATGAGGCACCTATTCATTTTTCATGATTGTAGCTTTTGTCTTCCTCATTGAGCAAACTCAGAGAAAGGAAATGGGCAATTGTATCTAAGAAATAGTCCAAGATCACAAAGCGTTTCCGGGTCTGATCTGCCTGGCAAAGAGTATGGAATGTGTTTTGTTCATGCCTCATTAAGTACAGCCTTAGCAAGATTTTATTTATTTATTTATTTTTTTGCCATATCTTTGTTACCTAAGAGCCAAAGTTCTTCTGCTTTAGTCAGTGTCAACCCAGCATTACAGGGAAAGTTCACCTTTCTAGCCACTGGACCTTGTCTGTCTAGTCAGTTTATTCTCTTTCTTCCTATCACTCCTTTCCTGCCTTCTCTTTTTAGTCAGCAACAATCCTTCATGAACTTTCAGCACCTCCCTCATCAACCCACATATCACTCTTAGCTTTTCCTCGTCTGCCCTCCATTTGTCACTCTTGACCCTGCAGCCTCAGACATCAGAGACGATGCGACATCAGACACTCACTCCATGCTGACCAGCCTCATATGTGGGGAAAAAATGAAATGAAATATAAATATACATTAAGAGCTAATATATATATATATATATTGTGTACACATTTTTTACTTGCTTTAAAGTCTCAGGGAATATTGAAACCTTAATCCATGTTTCATTTCTTAATCTTGCTCTTGTTTACACAGAATATATGTATGTAAAGTAGAAAGTGCCCCTGCGTTTTGCCATAAAAATGCTCTTTCTTTATGCAAAACTGAGCAAGCCTAGTAAGCAGTATCCTCACCAGTCACCAGGGTTGTTCCATCCACACAGCTTTAACAAAAATGTGTTTGAGTTTAAGGAACACTATCAACTGAATGAAAGCTAACCTAGCAAGCATTAGCACTCTTGGCCAGAATATCACATTATTTGTAACTTTCAAAATGGACAGTCTTAGTTGAAGCAGCATCGTTTTCCGACTGAAAATAAAAGGATAGTGTCTGTAAGTCTTTTACATAGGTTTTAAAAGAAGACACTGTTCTTTGTGCTGTTCTTTCACAGCAACCTCATAACCTGTACATACACTGTTTTATTTAGTGCCCTTAATGAGAAATACAAAAGTCCAAAAGTGCTGCTCTGCCCCTTTTGTGCCCGTTTTATTATGTGTTTCACTCCTGAACCTCTTGCAGAAAGACTGGAAAAGCATTAACAGGTGTACAATTGGTTCTCCCTGTGGGTGTCTACCTAGGGCCTCGTTCATTCTAACTGAGTGTGTTAAATGTGTTCACAAGGTTGTAAGGCGAGCCCTTCTTACATTCTCATTATCTGATACTTTTATCATACTCTTCTCCCAAGAATGACAGTAGAAACCAGATGTATAGGGTAGGTTATGTTATTCTGGCCTCTTTTTTTATTTTGATGTTTCCCTTTGGATCCTGCTAATGTTAAACCCATACTGATACAAGAATATTAAGGAATCCCTGTCCATGTTTATCATTATATGATGTGAGATTATGAGAGATTTAAATGTAGTCAATGCTGCTTGGTAGAATGCACTTTTACAATCAGATCAGACTAATATTTATTCTCCTCCACGTTGTTCTGAAGGGATTTCTTTCTGATCTTGTGATACACCATCTACTGTAGAAGCAAAAATGGCCAATTCTGCATTTTGGGTTGGGCTCTAAATGTGGCCAATGTGGACATATTCTTCTGAGTAAGCTATTCTGTTGTTTCATTTACACCTGTGTGAAACAACTGTGATACTCCCTCCACCATGCTTCACAGCATAGATGAGAGTTTCCCCATATTTTAGGAACCAAATAACCACATTCCTCACTGAGGAGGTAAATCTGAAATTGTGGAAAGAGCAGTATCTTCATGGCTGGCCTCTTCAGTGGCCTACTGAATTGAATGAAATATTGTGCTGTGTTCTATTTTCTGTGCTGGTAGAAAATAGAAATTCCGGGGCTCCTGGCCCTGTCATCAGGGTATTATATACTTGATCGCTGGTGATCACATAGCTATCCATGGCCTGGACTCTAAGAGGGCACAGTCAGCCTTGCTCTCTCTGGGTATCTAGAAAGGCCCTCCCTTTCACCCCATCACTCAGCTCAGTGCTAGCCAGCATGGGCATTGGTTAGCTGATGTAACAGAATTGACAGTTAGCATTCTCCTCCAAGCATGTTAAGCTGTCCTATGACATGCATTAGGAATTAGGGAGGTCAACAACGTGGCTTCACATAACTTATAAGAAGCATATTCTAGCCTTTACCCTCCATGTGTTGGCAGTATTGTGAGACTGCAGGAGTCCAAGCAAATGGTTGGGTTTGGACATAATTACATTGATGAGAAAAATGGTAAAAATACAAAACAATTTTAAGAAAACTCACTAAAACTAATAAAAATTGTTAAAAGCTTGCTTGTCTTTCAACCAGCATAATCTTAGAATGACGGGCATAGTACAGAACCCGAAAAATGTGTGTGTGTGTGTGTGTGTGTGTGTGTGTTATTGTTTTGAAGCCCACAATCTACTCATGAATGGAAATGAACCAATTTTATGTTAACTGGGATGGACTGATAGATACAGCTTTACAGGAGATAAGAGTGAATTGCTGGATATCAGGAGGATATTGAAAACAGAATGCTCCCGTTCCACAAAATGTATGCTCTCAGCAGGGCTGTTTAATCTTGTATTTGTCTGATGCACATTTACGTAAGGTGACCCAGGGAAGTTTTTCTTAGATATCCACTCTACCTGTTGGGCTGAAGCTGCAGTGGTGGTCACCTCAGCTTCTGATACCTTATCTTCCCTCTCCATCTCCCTCTCCATTTCTTTCTCATCACTCTGCACCTTCTGTGGGGTTCTGTCACTCCTGACAGCTCTTGCCGCTCACCTTCTGTGCTGGAAAAGTTTTTTGTGTTACTTTCACCAGTTCTCTTTACGATGAGGGTCAGATTATTAATCATTCCAATTCACCTTTTACACCTTCGACTGATTTCCAAATGCTTTAACTAATCAGCTGGACTAATTGCTCCATTGTTCTGTACTACTGGAGAGTTGATGAGTGAAGTGTGTGTGTGTATGTGTCTGTGTGTGTGTGTGTGTGTGTGTGTGTGTGTGTCTGTTGCCATGTCATCAGTGTAGTGGAGGACAAGGCCAGTGCTCTGTTGTACCGCTGTCCTAATTATCATCCTTGTCTCTGAACAATCAGAGTGGACCTGCCTCTGCTGTTGATTGCCATTACACATCCAGCTCTGACCTTCTGCTGATAAGTGTGGGGGGACACAGTTCTCCCTCTCTCTCTCTCTCTCTCTCTCTCTCTCTCTCTCTCTCTCTGTGTGTGTGTGTGTGTGTGTGTGTGTGTGTGTGTGTGTGTGTGCGTATGCTTATGTGCACTGGTCTTAAGAAAATAGTTAAATGATTTTTTAAGTGGTGTTTTTCATGCTTAATCAGAAGTATGTTGATGCTGCTTACAGTAAATGAGTGGGCTATTTAAAAGCATGAAGGGAGGGAGTATAGCCCTCATTAACTGTACTTCAGTAATCGAAAGAAGTAATTTAGTAAATTATAATAAAATATATTGCCTGTCAAAAGTTTAAGGATGCCTTATCCAGATAATGTCAGATTTTCACTGATACTTTTCAATTTAGTAAAAAATAACATAGCTTCAAAGATAAACTAAAACTTTTAAACATTTGAACTGTATGCGTACTTTGCAGCACTCAGATCCGTGGTCATGAAAGTATTTAAGTCTGTATGAAGAATAAAGTATAATGAATGATTTCATCATTTTCTTTTCTAGTTTATTATTAAATGCACATGTAGAACCTTGTTTGTTTCTAAAGATAGTTTTGTATTTAATGTTATTAAAAATGATTTATGTTTTATATAGTCATTTATTTTTAGATATCCCCGAACTTTTAAAGTGTATGTTGTTGCTACTTACAGCAATACGCAAAAGGTCAAAGACCACCTTTCTCATTGCTTTAATTTCCTGTCAAAAAGGTATTCAAGCCTCAGGGGAAACAACAACAACAACTGAACACTAAATTAGAAAAGTAAATATCCACTTTTTGCCTTCAGATTTTTGCAGCAGTCTGCAGGGACATTTTTCCTTGCTTTTTGTAAACGCCTCCAAAACTCAGTCATCGAAGCAAATTGCATTTTTTGCTTCTCATTGTCCAAGAAATCTCATTTGCTTATTTTCTTATCACACCATAAAAATCTTAGTCATCTCATCTTCTTCAACAGCTACACATCCTTTCACAACCACAATGTTGAGTTGTCTGCTTGTAGTACAAGGATGGACAGAAACACCTGTGGATTTTTATCATATTTTGGGCAAGACTGGAGCTTCATCTATACAGAGATAAAAGTTATAAGTGTTATAATTAGGGGTGGGACTCGATTAAAAAATTTAATCTAATTAAGTAGAGGCTTTGTAATTAATTAATCTTGATTAATCGCATTTAATCGCACAAGAAAATTTGCCCCAAAGCGCAAATGTT
>JBBPCZ010000019.1:12497530-12518313 GCA_037974445.1 Brycinus macrolepidotus | reverse complement strand
AGATACAGTGAGGTAGAGAGGCAGGTGAGATACAGTGAGGTAGAGAGGCAGGTGAGATACAGTGAGGTAGAGAGGCACGGGAGATACAGTGAGGTAGAGAGGTAGGGGAGATACAGTGAGGTAGAGAGGTAGGTGAGATACAGTGAGGTAGAGAGGTAGGTGAGGTATAGTGATGTCATGTGTTCAGTTTGTATTGTAATAAACAATACAAATACAGTTTAAAGTTGTGTGTTGTGTCCTGGTTAAGAGTCCTAAGGATAGAAGGATGTTCTAAGGATAGAAGCTCCTCCTGAGTTCCTCTGTTTTGGTCATAATGCTCCTGAAGTGTTTGCCTGTTTTCAACAGTTTAAGCAGTCAGTTACTGTGTGAGACAAGTCTCTGACGATCCTGGTTGCTCTGGTCCTACATCTCCTGGTATAAAGGTCCTACAGTGACAGTAGATCTGATCTGGTGCAGCAGTCCAGATCACTCTCTGTAGTCTCTTAATGTCCTGCACAGAGCTATTCCCAAGTCAGGAGGTCATGTTCTAAGTCATGACACTTTCTACAAAACCAGAGTAAAAAGTCCTTAAGATCACTGGAGAGATCCGCAACTTCCTCAGATATATTTATGTAAGCCGAACAAATGACAATGACTGTAGAATCCTTAGGGTTAAGTCAATACTATATATATTATACTGTAATAATATGCAGTACTTCATGCACTAGTGATATGTGGAGTATAAAATTATGATATAAGTCTTACAGAAACAGCTCCCGGGCTTCTGAAGTGGTAACACACTGTTGCAGGCATGTGAACTTTTCCCCACAATCAATTGAAAAGAGATTATAAGTTGGATCAAGAAAAAAAGAGGTTCCTCCAGCTTATCACATCTCCAACTTAAATGAGTTCAAGGAAGATAATCACTTTTTAATGATTCATCTTCGTTGAGCTCGTTTAAAAATTGAACATTTTAGACATGATAAATTGGGGCCATGTCTTAACTCGCCACTTTTTACAGTCTTCTTCTCAGACTTCGCTTCCATGACACCGAAGCAGTGCTCATCCGTTCTTGCCCTGCTGTCTGATTAATAAGTGATTATTATATATAAAATAATAAAAAATCAACTATATGACATTATAGCAGAGGGGCCTACGGCTATCACTTGTCATGTTCTTCGTTTTTAACATTTTGCATATAATAATTATTATGCAGCATAGATTTCAATGTTAGAAACCTGACACTGAGAGGTGCTTTTTAGATGTTTTATTCCACATTTCAGGAATTTTGAGATCAAAAAGTTTTTAACCATAATACTATATTCATTACTTATTACTTACAGGATTTATTATTGTATTACTTTAACTTATTACTTTACGGGATAAGGCAAGGCATAAAAACACACATACACGTGTGTGTGTGTGTGTGTGTGTGTGTGTGTGTGTGTGTGTGTGAATGTATGTACACAGTGGATATTTTCAGATGCCTAGTAGCAGCAGACGTTGAATGAAACACAGTAATATTGCTCCAGAAAATTGCATATGTTGCACACAGTAATATTGCACCACAACTGTAACTGGTTGGGTTTAAGGTTTGAAAGAAGAAGAGTTACAATGATAGTAGGGGGCACAAATGTAGAGTGGTCAAATTAAATAATGATAAATTTGCTATATATCATATTATTATTATATTTTGTGCTACAGACTTGTGTAATTATCTGTTAAATACATGTTTCGTTCTTGTGTCACAGTCACTGTAAAATCAACATAATGACTTTTGACTAGAAATTAAAGAAATGAAAGGGTCATCTTTGACTTTTGCACAGTTCTGAAAGTGAGACGATTAGATAAAAAACATGAAGTGGGGGGAGCTTTCATTAATAATACGTTAGTGAGCAGTTACAAAAAGTTTGTGTGATACAATAAGTGATAATAGGCTATTTTCCAGTTCCACCCTTTCTGTATTATTGGAATCTCTTCGTTTCGCACTCTTTTGTTCCTTTTAAATCTATAACTTCTAGTGTTTTTGTAGCTTTCAAAAATAAAAGTAATGGTTGTTTTTCCACTTAACAGAGTTTTGGTTTTGGTGCTTAGTTTTGGTGCTTTAGTTGAGAGTTGGAGCAGTGGGGCTAAGCTTTCAGACAAACACTAGAAGGCAATAATATTATTGTAATTTTTTCAGTAAATGCATCCCCAAAACAGCTTTCAGCCAGCTCAAACCACATCCAGCTCTTCATTAAGGTGGAGCAGACTTGTGGATGTGGTTTGAGACACAGTCTGCACCTTAATGATGGAATGGATGTGGTTTGAGTAGGTTGAGAGGTTGAGAGGGGGATGTATTTATTGAGAAAATTTGGAAGACTATTGAATTCCAGTCACCTTCTTCTTGACTGAACTTCGTCTGAACTTAATATCATTTGTCTCATAGTTCCAGCTTTAACCTAAAGAAACAAAACTTGGACTTCAAAATTTGGAGTAATCTGACAAAAATGTGTACACCAAACTGAACAATTCCTTTAAGTGTTTTCTCAATCAATGCAGTACTCCTTACATTATGTACTAAGACTTTAAACTCAATGTAAACGTCATTGTACCATTGGACAGCTGCAGGGTGCAATCAAACAAGTTTCACCTGAAGTGTATTATGTGTGTGTGTGTGTGTGTGTGTGTGTGTGTGTGTGTGTGTGTGTGTGTATGTATGTATATGTGTGGCTTCCTTCTCTCCTCCTCATCTTTGCTGCATTATGTGTGGGGAGTAGGTGGTGTATGGAGCCCCTCCTCTCTGTCATACTCAGGCAGTGGCGGCAGCCCGCTTCTCTTTCATGTTCTCTCAGCTTCTAATGAGAACTGATAGAAATAGGTGAGCATCTCCCAGTAGGCTGCTCTCTGTGGGCCTTTAATGACTGAGAAGAAAGTGGAGGAAGCTTGCGTGTATGTGTGTTTGTGTTTGTTCAAACAGGCATCGATGTATGTGTGTGTACTGTAAACAGCAAGGCAGCGCACCACCCCTCCTGCGATCAATTGCCACGGCAACCCAGCACCTCCCCTGCACCCTGCAGATAGCCTTGATCACTCTAAACTCCTCGTGGCGCTTTTCTCTTTGCCCTCCTCTTCCGCTCAAAGTTTTCCACTTTTCCTTTTCTCTCCTTTTCTCTGGTTCAGTCTTTATCGCCATTGTCCGTATTCCATCAGTGCATGCTGCTTTGTTCCCTCCTTCTCTTCTGCTCCTCTCTCCTCTGCAGGAGCTCATCATGCCTTTAATAAACTCGTAGTTCCGAGAGAAGTTCCGTGCTTTTTTCCCTCCTGTATTGTTCGGAGAGATCGATAGCACAGCTGCTCGCTGTGTGTACAGCAATGGAAAAAAACATATTTGACCCAGCGTGCAGAGAGCACACTTCTATAGCTACCACTCTGGGCAAAAATCCAGGGGCTTTATGGAGAGTTCGGGGAGGCAGAGCAAAAGCAAAGCAAGAGGAGTGAGGGGAGAAGAGAAAGGAGTCTGCTGCTGTCAGACTGATGGAGTTTGGGGCTGTGGTGAATGACAGGCATCCACTTCCACTTCCTTTCTCGTTCACCTCCCCTCCACTTTCCTAAGCTTTTTATCAGCGTCTCTGCGCTGTTGGGACAAAACCTCCAATTTTGTATACTTTGACACAACCTATTACCTTTTACAGTGTGTTAAAATGGTCAAAAAAGAAAAAGAAAAAAGTGTTATTCCATTAACTTCCATTCAAATTTAAGAAGGTTTTTTTTCATTCGCCTGTAAAGTTGCCATTTTGGAGATACACTCACTTATTGAAGTCATTGTGAATTCTAACAGACTAACACACCCAAAAAAATTGCAGGAGCGAGAGCTGGGACAGATTGTTGCCCTGGGAGTTTGCACTCTAAAATATCTAACGGCCCTGTTACACTTACACTCTTAAAAATAAAGGTGCCACTTGTACGTACAAGTACATTTGTACACATTTTGTATAAAAGTGTGAAAAACCTGTTCAAATTTCAGATAGTTACTCCAGGAGTTTTTTCCCAGAACTATGAGGAAAACACTTCAGAACTGTGAGGTTTAAGACTGTCAGGGTAGGGTAACCTTACCTCAGTTAATGATGGTTAACAATGATCAGTTTACAGAGATTACCGTTCACAGAAATCATTTGCAATCAATGGCTGTTGTCCTGATTGTTGAACATTAGTGAGAAGATATGTGGCTATCATAGGGTTATAAAGAACAAAATGAAATATATCTCTCAGTAAAATTTACAGCTTCATACACTCCTTCCCTCCAGTCAGATTGAGGCTTCAAATTTAGAATCAGGATACTCTTCATTAAGGCTGTAGGAATTCTGAGGATAGTTGCAGATTAGACGTCTGGGAGTTTCTTTCCTTTTTTGGAATCCGAATGCAGGGAGGGCATTAGCCGCATTAGCTGTTCAGAGCAGGGTGATCAACTTCAGGGAGAAGGAGTAAGCTCTGAAGTAGAGCTTTGGTAAAGCTGAAGTATTGGTTGTAAAACTAAATACAGCCCGAGAACTCTCCCTCCACTAGCTGTTCTGAGCTGAACCCAAGCCTTTCCGAAACCCGAGCCCATTATAATTTTGGTCAAACCAGACCCGACAAATTTTGTGTGCAAAACTGAAAATTCTGAAAAAAATGCCCAATGTCACTCAATATGCCGAATAAAACTCTCTTTACATAGAGCATGAAATATTTCTGGCTGAAAAAGATGTAATATAAGCGTCCTTTTGGCTAAACTGTCCTCTCCTGAGCTGTTTTGCTGTTTTATTTGACATGTATCCAGTTTACAAGCTTGGGACTCATGGACCTGGGTGAAAATTTCATCAGCACCAAAAGTGTTTGACTCCAGCACAGCAGATTAAGAACTGTTTTAAGTTAGTAAGAACAGTTTAGCCTAACATAAGTTAATGAGAACAGTTTAGCCTAACATTTCCTCTCGGATCAGTGAAGTTTTCTGATTCTGATTCCGATTCTGATTCTGATAAATGTAGAAAACAAAAACTAAAATATAGAGGACAAACTAAAGGAGAAGGAAATGCACAGTACCGTTTGTTAAAACTGGATGCAGAGAAAGCAGCTACGGTAATACTATAGACCTCTGAACAGACACACAGCCAGCCATCCATATCAGTAGCCGTGCAAGGATAAACTGTTCAAGAAGTTTATGGGACAGATCAGTTGAATCATTTTATTATATATTATACTATATTATAACATTATATTATAATATATTACTTTATAACAATGTGTTATGTTTTAGTGTTTCCGTTCCCCTTTGTCCTATGCCCTTGCATGGTACTGCTTACATTCCGTTTAAATACATTTGAATGAATGCAGGCATTGGTATCTCACTTTCTCACACTGAAGCAATTTATGGTTGTAGAATGATGGGGTTTATATTACATTTTCTCAATCTCAGAGTTATTCCCTGTAAAGTTTTTGTTTAATTCATTGTAGTTTCCATAATTCAACAGCAGCCAATGGCAGTCAGCGTTTTAAAATGCTTATCAAATTTGCTTTTACAACATTCTAAAACCATCTTACCTCTACAGAGGGAGAACTGGGCTTAATTTATAGATTATGTAGTTATAGGAGTGAGGAATTAAAGTGTGGGCCCACATACTGTTAGGTTCATGTTCTTACAGTATTTAACTCTGAATTCTGTAGGTAAATGCTTGATTTTCTCTTGTGCAGTCCATGTGTGATAATCACTTGTAGAAGAGTAGTGGCTCATCCTGTTGGCGAAGCCGCATAACTCTCCGCCAGCTGGAAGCTCTGTTCTCTTCCAGTTCTCTGTTGGCCTCAGTGAATGGTATGGGCCTTTTCCTTTGAGCTGAGTGGGCATGCTCCGGCCCCTCTCTGAAACTGCTTAGCGAGGGTTTCTCAGGATAATAATGTACTCAGAATTAACAGAGCCTGTAATTACTTATGAGAGAGCAAAAACACATCAGGATTAGAGAGAGATCTTGGTTGAAAGCCATGTATGAGGAAGATGAGCAGGGCGCAACTGCATGGTTTTGATTTCATAATATTTAATCTGCCGCATCAGTCTATGGTGTGTGTGTGTGTGTGTGTGTGTGTGTGTGTGTGTGTGTGTGTGTGTGTGTATGTGTGCATGTGTGTGCATGTGTGTGCGTGTGTGTGTGTGTGCGCATGTGAGTGTGTTATTCAAAAAAGGTGAAACATTCAAGTGTAAGATGTATATGAAGAGTATTAAGGTAGCAGCTTGCTAATTGGGCCAGGGGCACACCAAAATCACCACACCTCTCATTATGTCCCTCTATGTCCATCCCTCTCATAGAGCACCAGGCTCTGGCATTTCCATCCAGTGGCATGTTTATTAAGCCAGTAGCATCTCTACACACCAATAAACTTCTCAAAATGGGTTATAGAGCTAGTTACGGAAACATTCACGCGATGATTGTTACTGCCATATGGAGTGAGGCATCCTGTATTTCAGCATGGCCATACTAATACTAATAAGATACTTTGGCCTTTTTTCTGTCCTCCTGCGTGTTCACTGTGGTTTTTACTGCTGCTGTGTTTCAGCCACTGTCCTTGCTGCTGCTGTATTTCACCCTCTGCCCAGAGCATCAAGGATTGACTTTTTTTTTTTTTTTTTTTGGCAAAACTGAATTTTAACACAATACAAATTTCACTGGCCAAAATACTGGACATTTCTTTTGAGTCTAATTTGAAAGATGATGTAAATGTTTCCCCCATCATCATCTTCAAATAAGAGAAACATCAACGTTTAAAAAAAGCACTAAAAGAAATAAAAGGTAATGAGGCTAATTAGAACTAGAACTGTTCAGCTACAACTTGAACGGACGTCTTAGATGCTCCATGCACTCTAAACCCAAGACACACATGGGGCTTTTTGGAGAGTTTACTCAGGTTCTCAGCTTAGCTCAAGAATTCAGGTTCTCTGTATATGTGCATATTTGTGCATGCATGAGTGTGATTAACATGCTTGTTCTCTTTTTTCCCTAACTTGCCCCACCTTGATGGAACTCCGCCAGTCGCATGTGAGTACCTCACATATTATCTACCAAAATTCAATTAGATGCACAAAGACATCTTGAGCATAAAGACATTAACAAGTTGTTTTTATAAGCACCATAACAGTATCATGTCAATACAAACATGCAACTTAATCAGTCAGTCTGATTTGTTCCATTAAATGTGATCAACCAATCCTCCCATCTTATGCTCATAGCATTGGTCTATGTATGATTAAAATAAGAGTTCGACGAAGAGTTAAATGTGTACAAAATACATATTTATATTTAATTTTTACACAAAGTTAACGTTACATAATTGAGGTTTATGCTTACTAAATAGCAGTGCTGTTTGTTCTTTTCTGAATCACAACACACATTCCTCAATCCACCTTGACCACCATCTCAAATAGAATTGCTTGTGTAGTGTTTAGCACTGTATGACATTTATGTCTTTTTTAGCTATGCGACACGCTAATAGATTTTTAGGTCCCTACAGCAAGCAGGTCTTGCTTGACATGGTTTGAAGAAAAAAGGTGCGGTTTGTTGAAATAAGGCATACAGATTGTTAATTGATGTGTAAGCTTCCATTACTTATTTGCTATATTACCCTCATAGCTCCAGTGCCAATGTATTGCTTTAATGTATTGTTGGATTGTAAAGTACTGAAATTGTAGCTTTTTTTTGTTTTTTTGCAATGACACAGGTGATCTCTTCTGATATGAAAGAAGACCACATCTTCCGGCTGACGGGGAAGGGGGCAGATCAGGACCCAAAGGGTGTGTTCAGTATCAACAAACTGACGGGCGAGGTGGCAGTGAGTCGGGCCCTAGACCGAGAGGCCATAGCATTCTATCATGTAAGTACTGCCTCAGAGTGGGCCTTTTTATGTGGACCTAGGAGCATTGTCTAATATAGTTACACTGATGTGATGTTTAGTAGGCAAAGTGGCAGCACTGCTTCATAGCTCAGTATTGGATTGTTTGGGAACAGTGGTTCACCTTCTTCAGTGAAGGGGTGGCTGTTGGGGACTGTGCTAATTCAAGTCATAACAAGCTGTAAGATAAGTTAATTAATTTATTTATTTAGTCAAGCATACAGTCTATATCCCGTTACTCAGTGTAGCTGCAGAGCCATTTCTCTTCCTCCATTTCTTGCTGCAGGTTCGATCTGTTATTTGCGATAGATGGTCAGATGGACAGATCTCATGGGGGTGTGTGGGTGTGTTTGTGTGTGTGTGTGTTCAACACCGTTTCAAGTGAAAAGGAAAAAAAAAGTTTTGTTTATTGTTATGATCATCTGTACACCAGCTGTTTGAAGAAAAGCCTTTCAGCTTGAAAAACAGAGACCTTTCCGAAATGCAACACCTTCTCAGAAGAAAGGATCAGCCTATGGCTACTCCGGATAACAAGAAAGACAATGTGAGGCCTTTGATTCCGCTGCTTGACTGATCGAACCATTTCTTTGATTCTAGACCCTCAGTTCCTGCTCTCTATCTTTTGCTATCCTCTGCTATTTGCCAGACAAGGGGAAGTTTGCCTGGTCTTCCATCTCCCAAAGAGATGATCGGAGCAAGAACTCCTTATATTGATATTCCTGGGTCTTCAAAAAAAACAACAACAACAACAACAAAATCTGGTTATACCAGTCACCCATGATTTCTTCCTTTAGGAAACCGTTTGTGTGTGCAAAGTATTGTTTAATTTCCATTTCTTTTTAACAGAAAATTGCTCATAAGCCTCAAGAACTAGACATTATTACAGCTTCCATTCTTTTCAGGACAATAGCTTTCAGGCCTACAGGGATGATTTTCCATCCCCCTTGCAAACATCTCGCACATTTAGTCTTAGAAGTTGGTTGCAGTTGCTGCCTCTCATGGTCCAAGTAATCCCAGTCCATAAAGCCTTACTCCACATCTCAGATGTGTGGTCTTCTCAGTAATGGCTTATTGACAGCTATCATTCTTTCAAACCCGTAGCATTGAGTTTTTTTCTCATAGCAGAAGACTATTTGTAAAAGGTAAAGGGGACATTTGGCTGACACCCTTATCCAGAGCGACTTACAATCATTAGTTACAGGGACTGTCCCCCTGAAGCAACTGAGGGTTGAGTGTCTTGCTCAAGGATACCCCGGTAGAAAGTGGGGGGTTTGAACCTGCGGTCATCGGGTTCACAGGCAAGTGTTTTACCCACTATTTATATTTGTATTTGTAGATGAAAAACAAGACACCAGAACAACTGAGAGAAACTGTAGTGAAACTGCGTGTATGTGTCTGTATGTGTGTGTGTGTGTGTTTCCAAGCAAACATTTGTGTGTAAGCTGGGGCATATTGGATACATGTTGCTCAAGCAGCAGTGTGCTGTAGAGCTCAGGTGGGATCAGAGCCCCTCACTCAGTGGACCACTTGACATTTACATCTCTGTCTTTGCTGTCCACACACAAGCAGCACCGCAATCTCAGCCACAATCGCCAAACACTCATGCATCGAAGCCCACTGCCGTTTCAGCCAACTACTACACACACACACCCTCACACTGAACAAGTGAGACTGATCAAACTCAACTGAAACCGAACAAACTCAACTGAGACTGATCAAACTCAACTGAGACTGATCAAACTGTCTCTCTCTTTCTCTCTCTCTCTCTCTCTCTCTCTCTCTCTCTCTCTCTCTCACACACACACACACACACACACACACACACACACACACACACATACACACACACACACACACTTTTGCTGTCTTTGGCTCTCTCTCTCTGTCTCTGTCTCTGACTCTCTAACTATTTCTCTTCTAAAAACTCTCTGTCTCTCTCTTTTTCTTTCTCTCTTACACACACACACACACACACACTCTCTCTTTCGCTGTCTTTCTCTCTCTCTCTCTCTCTGTCTCTTTTTGTCTATCTCTTGCGCTCTCTCACTATTCCTCTTTTAGAAAAACTCACACACAGTCTCTCTTTTTGACTATTGTTCTCTCTTTCTCTCTCTGCTTGCTCTCTCACTCTCCCACAATCTGTCACTATTTCTCACTTTCACAAACTCTCTCTGTCTTTTACACTGTCTTACTCAATCTCTTTCTCTCCCAGTTCAGACATGAATACACCAATGAGTGCAGCTGAATTGAGAATTTTATAGGTGCTATATGTTGAGTCTTAGTAGTTGAGTCTCTCTCTCTCTCTCTCTCTCTCTCTCTCTCTCTGTGAAAGCATTGCTTCTCTAATAGCATGTTGTTATGGTGTACTACACTCCCTTTCCACAGATGGGTTTACTCTCATCTTGGGCACCTGACACATACACACACACACACACACACTCACACGACCACAATCACATTCACTTACACTTGCAGACATGCACACAATAACACCTCTGCACTGCCACACTCCACCTAATGCTGCAGTGGCAGTAATTGCTGCCTCTTCTGCCTGATCCTGCTATGGCACATCAGGAATAATTACCATTCAGCTAATTCTACCTCATCTCGCAGTAGCGGTAATGACGGGCAGCATGGCACAGATGAAGCAGGTCCAACCTGGGCAGTTCTCCCAGCCGTGGCCACGGTTACCATGTCCCACCATCACTACAAGTATCACATATACACACACACACACACACTCACACACACACACACACAAATACCCCAAGAAACAGCACCTCACTGAAGCCTCCAGTGCACTCTGGTGTTCGTCTTCATATGACACATTGTGAGGTTTTAAATGTGTATGTGTGTAGGTCTTCTTTAGGGCACAACTGATATGAAGATTTTGTGACTGATACCAATTTTAGGAGGGTAAAAATTCAAATAATTGATCATATTAGATGATAGAATTTTAGATGAATATTTTAGATTTAGATTTTTTTGCTCCAGTAGTTTAAACAGGTGGGGAGTCCGATAACTGGGAAAAGCAGGTAAAAATATGATGTGCTGCCAAAAACACTTAATGACGGGAAAAACCCGAGTCAACGTTGGAAGTGTTTTTCCAAGATGGGAAAAAAAACATTCATACGAAGGGGATGAAATTGGATGCAGAATTAAAGATGATGCAGTTGTAATGTTAGTCAGGTTAAAATACTGAGGCAATAGCTGGTCTCGTCACTCTAAAGTGAAGTTGTGACAGTCCTTGGTATTGCTTTTCTCTTTTGGGGTTCATGAGCAGGAATTGGAGGCAGATCCAAAGAATAAAAAAATATATAGTTGTAGTTCTACTTAACCTTAGGTTGAGTATCTTAAGTCTTAATGCACCTTTAGTGAGTGATTGTTGGGGGCACATTAAAGACATGTGTAGCGTAAGTAAACTAAAGTGAGCTAAAATAATGAAGAATATTGTTACAGTGATTTTGTTGTTAGGCACTATAAATGCCCAACAAATAGTTTCATATATTGTTAATAGTAACAGCACAGTGGTCTTTCATAATGTAAGGAAACTGCATTTTTTTTTTGTTTTGTTTGCTTGTTTATTCGTTTTTTTTTCTTTTGTTTTTGTTTTTTCTTAATTATAGAGACTGATGTACATCACCACTGTGAAAGCACTGCGAAAGTTTTCAAATTTATGTACAAAAACAGCAAATTTAACATTTGCAAATTCACTGAATCACAAATTCACTTTTTTTTTGATGTTACTAAAATAAAACCTCTCTTCTATGAGAAAATGCTACTACTTCTACTACTACTACTACTACTACTACTAATAATAATAATAATAGTAATAATGATAACTGTAATAGTAATAAATCAAAAGGGCTGCTATTGAATGCACAGTACAGAGCATGCTGTAAACCTGCAGACAGAGGTAATTTACATATTTTAGGAAGATATGATCCCAGTCGGATTTTTGTTTTACTTTAATGCAATCCTCAATATAATGTGCATTAATTACATATGCATGGAGCTCTGTCAGCACTTTCTCCTGTACCTTCTAAGCTTTCAGACTTTGAGTTGAGTTGTGTGTGTGTGTTTGTGTGTGTGTGTGTGTGTGTGTGTGTGTGTGTGTGTTTGTGTTGGTTGTGTGTGTGTGTGTGTGTGTCTGAGGCACCATCTTTCATGTGTGCCTGTACAGCTGGACTTTAACTGATGTTTACTGTTATCAGCCTTAACTGAGATAAAGAGCGTTGGCTGCAAGAAGTGTACAGTAAGTGGCGACGTGTGCACAAACACTGATGCGTGTGAAAACACAGCGTTCAGGTCACACACACACAGCCAACACGGAGCAGCTGCACCATCAGAATAATTTACGCTTATTTATTTTCACATTACAGCCAACAGAAAACGTTCATATTTCCTACTCATACAGTACCAGTGCCAGTACCAGGCACACATACACACACAGAGATCCTCCTAGGGACACTTCCTGTTGTGAAAAGGCGTAGCATTTCCACTGAAGGTCTAACTAACCGTGCAATTGACATATTTGAAGCATTTTCTCTTGCTGGTGACTGTGTAATTATGCTCTTCACTGGGCTATTCATGGCGAGGGTGCTGCTGGACACTGGGCCATGAGGATAAAAGCTCTATTATTAGACTAGTCTGAAGACAGACCTCTATGTCACGCCTGCTTAATTCCCTTTAAAAGCTCCTCCTGCAGAAAGTCTGCTTTGTTTGACTGAAAGTATGGTATGAGTATGGTTCTCATAGTCATTTACGGTAGTTTGGGTTTATCTCGTGGCATCCAGTTAACTCTTAGAAAGTCAATTTTGCTGTACTGTTCAATGTAATTATAGACTTGCATATTTAATTGCACAATGAGTTACATTTATAGTGGTAACATTCTAACATTTTGCAACTGCGAGTACAACTAATGTGAAACTGCCTCTAAATGTAAAAGTTACAACCTTTGCTGTAAGTCTTGGTCTTGCCCTTTTTCTTCTCACAAAGTAGCTAAAGCCCTTAACCATATCGACACAAGGAATGTACAGGGCAGCATGGTTGGGACCCCTTTTTACTAAAACCTGCTCAATCCTTGGACCAGTATTATTTAATATCTGTTTTGATGTAATATAGTTTAATATTTTTATTATATCATCACCTCCTTTGTGAACTGCAAAGTACGCCTCTGTGATGATGACACCATTCTGTACTGTTCAACTGAATCTATCAAACTAGCATTGGAAAAATAGTTCTTTTAATACCATACAATCTGCCTTTTACAAACATTATTTTGAGACTATACATATTCCCCCCTTGAAGGGATCCAACACTGAAAGTCAGAGAATAAAGTACTTTGGCATATGGCTAGATGACAAATGTGCTTTTAAATGCCACATTAATAAGCTTACAAGTACACTGAGACCAAATCTTTGTTTCCTGCAATGAAACTAAATGTGCTTCCAGTGTACACAAGGAAAACATCAATAAAATCAAGACTACTCTTTAACTCTTTTACTGAACTGGGAAATCTGCTTTTAGCTACCGTCATACATTACGTACAGGACACTCGATACGTCCATTTTCTATTTTTTGATCTTTAACCATGTCCGCTCAGCTTATAACTGTTTTTATCTGTTCTTAGTTAGCGTTTAATTTTTTGTTTTAGTTATTGTTAGTATTTCTATCATTCCTTTTATTAGTTTTATGTTCATCATTTGACTTTTATTGTTATTTTTACTTTCATTTTATGTTATGATGTTGATTTGACTACTTGTACTGTTTTATCTTTTTATTCTGATACTTGATTTGATTGATTTTTGAATAGTTTTATTCTTAATTTTTACTTTGTCATTTTATTGATTTAGATGTTTTTATACTCTGTGACTGCTTATTTCTTACTTCAGCCCCTGTTTATTTTTGTAAACACTCAGCTACAGTGTAAATGAGGGTCATCCTCAATATAGTCTGAGTTGAAATACGGGTTTGATTGGTTGTTTGACTGATTCAGCTTTAAGTCATCATGTCTCATTTCTCACCTGGTGTTGACCTCAAGCAGTGACAATGTTGAAAAAAAAAAACATAGCAATGTATCAATTATAAATCCTAATAAATATATCATTTTATATTTGCAAACAGATGTGGATCAATTGAAAGTTTAGAATCTGCAATTTCCCCACTGGTTTCAGTGAGCTATAAGTGAAAAATGATTTCCTTATACCAATCAATGATTTTCTTATACCAGTCAAACTTCTGTTGGTAAAATTAATGTGAATTTTATCTGCTTGTTGGACTCAGGGGAGGCAAAGTACAAATTAAGTTGGATGCAGGCATGCAAAATACGAGCATCACGGCTATATGGTTGACATATAGCAGGCAGCATGACGTGTTGATAAGCTTATTTGTATTGCTGTTGAGAAAAAATGCTTCAAAATAATCCATCATATATTTCACAGCAACTCATTAGAAGAGATCTAATTAGTGGTATAGATTTGCATTTATCAACCGTGTGTGCTTTATACAATCCCAGAAGGTGATAAAAGCATTTTAACAACACTTTGGCACCTGCTGACCCACTACATTTTCAATATTTTGAATTATTAGATGTTGAACAACAAAATATCTAGCACTTGTGAACCTTTAAGTGAGGTCAAGTTAAGTAAGTGTTTATTGTCATTTCAACCTGTACACAGTACACAGGGAAATGAATCCATGTTCCACTAGGACCGTGGTGCCATACAAAGAACAAAAACAGAACACAACAAGACTGCAGAAGTGTGGGCAGGACAGGACTAAAGAGAGAGTGCAAAAAAAACAAAAAACAAAAAACACAAGAGCAACAGTACAATCATTTACAAGACAAGACAACAAACATTTGCAATGGCAGTTGGGGAGAAAGTTGTTTTTGTTTATGTCAGAACTTTGTGTGTGTGTGTGTGTGAGAGAGAGAGAGAGAGAGAGATGCACAGTTAGTTGTTCAGTTCTAATCTGGGAGTCTGATGTCCTGGGGGACGAAACTGTTCCCTATTCCGGTAGTGAAGACCCAGATGCTGTGGAACCTTCTGCCAGATGGAAGGAGGGAAAAGAGGGTGTGTGAGGGGTGTGTGGGGTCATCCACAGTACTGGTGGCTTTGCGGATGGAGCTTGTGGTGTTAATGACTGCAACAGAGGGAGAGAGATCCCAATTATCTTCTCAGCAGTCTGATGCAGTCTAATGGGGTGCGCTCTTCTTAGTCTCCACAGGAAGTAGAGATGCTGCTGGGCCCTTTGGGCAATGGAGCTGGTGTTGAGGGTCCGTGTGAAGTTCTCTGTGAACACCAAAGAACTTAGTGCTCTGGATGATTTCCACTTAGGAGCTGTTGAGGTTCAGTCGAGAGTGATTACATCGTGTCTATTGTGTTCGGTCCACATTCAGAGACTTTGGACCAGCCTATGGCAGCTCCTCTCTGGATGCGTGTCATTCCTGCGGATCAAACCCACCGTGGTCGTCTCATCAGCAAGCCTGATGAGATAGTTAGAACTGTGCATTACTGCACAGTCGTGGGTCATCAGTGTGAGCAGCAGAGGGCTGAGCACGTGTCCTTGAGGGTCACTGTGCTCAGCGTGGTGGTGCTGGAGATGTTGCTCCTGATCCTGACTGACTCAGGTCTCCCAGTCAGGAAGCCCAGGATCCAGTTGCAGAGAGAGGTGTTCAGGCCCAGCAGTCTCAGCTTTCCTATCAGATGCTGAGGAATGATGGTGCTGATTGCTGAACTGAAGCCTATGAACAGCATTCTAACATAAGCGTCCAGTATTGTTTGGTCATTTCCCTGCTCAAGCACAGCCATTAACAGATGAGTTGAGTTAGGTGTGTTCGAGCGGGTAAATTGCTAAACCATGGAGTTGAACAACCCTGCCATAGAAGAACTGTATTTGCTTCCTTAAGAAGCCCTCAATACATGTTACTTTAGAGAACCAGTTTAATGTCCACGTAATGTCCAGGAAGAATTAAGAAGAACCCCTAAATCACGTGAAAGGTTCTTCACACTTGTGTGTGTGTGTGTGTGTGTGTGTGTGTGTGTGTGTGTGTGTGTGTGTGTGTGTGTGTGTGTGTCTGTGTGAGTGATGAGTAACTTAATGGAAATGATGAGTTATTTTTAAGGTGACCGGACATCTCCAGACATCTATATATCTATATCGCACGTGTCTGACTTATTTTCAAAACCAGTCTCATGTTTTAGACATAAACACTTGCTGGGATGTTGCACAGAACATGATGCGCACAGTACATGCACACATATGCAGTGCACATGTATTCTTTAGTCAGATCAATATGCCTTTGTAACACCTTTGTAAAGTATTTGTAGTTTCGTCTAAAAGACCTGACTGTCTTATTTTATTTTTGAATTTTATAGCTTCAGGTAATACAGGAAGTTAACTATATGAAACTGAATGTTTAGTTGGGAATCCAGTTTAAGAAAGTTCCCTTCAACTCATTTAAATCTGCCACACCCTCTGCAAAGAAGAGAATACTTTTGTGCATTTTAATACGCAATTACTGTTTATTTGCTGAATTAACATATTGGGGAAAAGTGTAAACAGAAAATCATCTCTGTAGGGTATTTTTTACTGAAAGCAAGTCATTTGACGGTGGTGGGGTGTTAAACGTTTGCATGCAACTGTATATTTCTGTGTTTATTTGTTGTGAGAAATGAGAAAAACATGCAGTTTAATGAAGGCATTCATATTTGTATGTCCCCCACCAATCTCCTGATCCAGAGAATATACAGCCACTGCAGGACTTTTCATAGGGATAAATAAAACACATGGGACTGAACATAGGTCCCTTAAAAATGTTAATATTCCCACAAACTGTGCAACACATTATAGGGCATATAGGAGCTCATAAAGGGCATGGAACTCCACACACCGTCATCACACTAGCCAAGACGTCCATAAAGTAGGACATTGCTGTCCTCAATAAAGAGTCACGACCTAAGGGCTGAAGCTTGTAATCCTTTTTGTGGACTATAAAATTTAATAAGCAGAGAATACACAGCACATGGATGTACTGAAGCGAAACAGTATAGCACCTTTTACAGTCTAAATTCTTCATAGTTTTGCAATGAGCCATTAGATATTGTGGGCACTGCCAACCACAAAGGGCACAAACACAAACGTCTGGGGTCAGGGGTAGTGTGCAAACAGTGATCTATTTACAAAATTGGTGGTTGAGTGAAGGGTGATAGAGTGCGCAGGAAAGTGGTCGTGGCTTGGAACGGGTGGTGTATCTTTTGGCTCTCACGTCCTCGGGTACTCGGCTCAGCAATGAGGGGCAGAGGGGCAGGCTCAAGGTGGGATGGAGACCGGCGGAGCAGCTAGCAGCGCAGGAGGTCCTCCGGGGTTCAGTTTGTTTGCCAAGGAGAGCAGCAGTCAAAGCACACATCGACAGTCCACAACGGACTGCCGTGCTGCTGTGCACAGGCCCTTTCATACCCACCACTCTTCTTGCGATCACCGTCAGCGGGTGCTCCTTTCCTGACTCAGCCCTCACACTCCCTAGAATGGATGGTTGCTGTCCCAGGTGCTGAATCGGACCGGCAGAGGCACGTATATGGCATGCTCCTGTCTTTTCTCTACCTCCGACGTGGCCGAGGGAGGCGTGCTTGCCTGATGGCGCTGCGGGGTTGGGATCCTGGCGTCACAATAGTTTCTTAACATTTCAGACTAGGTTTGCTTTACTGTTGACATAATTAACATTCTGTTCAAGAACAATAGGAAGACATGCAAGATTCAGTACAGTAAATAGTGAAAAACCCCCTCATCTGGAAAATATTTTTCCTATCAGTACGGTCGGAAGTGATGATATACAACACATTCAGCTTTTCTGGTGTATGGGCTGAGTTGAGAAAAGCTTTGCGGTTATCTAACAATAACTTTATTTTTAGAGCACTTAATCCAGGAGTTGTTACAGACTGGTCATCGTGATCAACAATGTAATGAAATTACAATATAGTTCAGTGGTTTTCATAAATAAAAATATTTATTTATTTATTTATTTATTTATTTACTTACTTACTTACTTACTTACTTATTTATTTATGAAGACACACAAAAATGAAATCTTTTCCAGTTGTATTTACTCAATGCAACTTGTAACATCCAAGTGAAAGGTATGATAGCGACAGTTTAAAGAAAACAATAATAAATAAATAAATAAAAAACAGAATCGCTGAGATGCATCAAGGATAATGTCCCTGTGTCACTACTTTATGGAACCACCTTTTGCTTTACTTGCTGTCTTGAATCTGTTGGAACTATATTTGCTCACTCTTGTTTACAGAACTGTTCAAGCTCAGTCAAACTGGATGGTGACTGTTGATGGACTGCAGTCTTAAAGTCATTCCAGAGATTTTCAGTAGGGTCTAAGTCTGAGCTCTGACCAGGCCATGCAAGGACATTCACTTTTTTTCGTCTTCAGCCATTGTGTGGTTGATTTTGCTGTGTGCTTTGGGTCATTGTCATGTAGAAAGATGAACCTTCTTTCCATTGACAACTTTCTGGCAGATGGCAGCAGACTTACTTTAAGAATTTGATGGTATTTTGCCCCATTCATTTTTCCTCCTTTTTCCTGACAAGTGCCCCAGTCCCTGCTGCAGAGAAACACCCCCACCTCCATACGTCATACCTCCATACTGCAGGTATGGTGTTCTTTGGATGGTAAGCTGTTTTGGCTTTCTGCCAGACATACCATCTGGTGTTCTTGGCCTCAGAATCATCAAGGTGCATTTTGGCAAAGCTCAATTGAGACTTAATGTGGCCTGAGGAGTAGCTTTTTTTCTTGCAACCCTCACATACAAGCCACATTTGTGGAGCACTTGTGATATTGTTTGCCATAAATTCCTGTAACTGCTTCAAAGTTGCCATAGGCCCCTTGGTAGTCTTTCTGACCAGTTTCCTCCTTGTTTGGAGGAATGCCCTGATCCAGGGAGGGTCCTAGCAGTACCAAACACTTCTTAATTATAGACTTTATTGTGTTCCCAGGGCTTGAGCAAGCCTTTGGTTTGGGTGCAGTGCTCTACGTCTCGGCTGTTGTCCAGGAGGGAAAAAGTGTATGGTTCCAGCACCCACGCATGAAGAGAATTAGCAAAAGGCAGGATCTAAGATCATAAACAGACATCCAAGCCACTGAGAGCTTTAAAAACAAGCAAAAAACATAAAAATCTAACCTGAACCATTCAAGGAAGTTCTTTCATAACATTTGATTCAAAAGGGTAGGCTTCACACTGCTTTGCATGCTGTGTAGTTTACAGGTACTATATAGTGTATTACTGTTAGCAGTGTACTTGACCTTGATTATATATTGATCATGTTGAAAAGTTAAAGTTTTTTGTCATGTTTGCTTATAAATATGAATTAAAATAGTATTTATATAATTTTATAAATAATATATTAATATAACATTTATATAATTTATAGTAATACAGGTTTTTGTTTCAGCATTTGTGATATAACGTCAGGGCTTTTTCGCTTGTTTTAAAACATACCCTCTACTTACGTTGTCTTACTGCACAGAAACACTGCAAAAAGCTTGTAAATGCTTTTATTAAGCAAAAAAAATCTGCGAGTGGGCTAAGCAAAGTTTGATTCCACTTCATATTGATAACTATATAATTACACATTGACAATGCATGCAGAAATGTAAGAACTGCGGATGTTTTTTACTGTTACAGATGGATTACAGTAGTACAGTTTATGTAATTACATCTATGTATTAACTTCAGTTTTGCCAATGTAAATGCAGAAATGTATCCTTTGTAGTTAGATGAGTAAAAACTGAAGGTAATAAACATGCATATTCACATAAACTGTACTACTGTAATACAGCATGCATAAAAATAATAATTTAGTGAAGACGCTAATTTAAAATTAAAAACTAAAAATTTCTTAGAATAATAAGCAATGATATGCAGTTCTTTACATCTCTTAAAACTAGTAAGAAAAATATTGATATGTCACTTTAAACATGATCTAATGGAATGAAATAGGTGGTCTTAATATAAGTATCTCTTATCCTCTCATCATCCATGGAGTAGTGAGGTTCGTTGCCATGAAATGGGAATTTCACTCGCTAAGATTTTTTTCTGAAGTGTATACAGCATCTAAATATATTTGCTTATTTTTGCTTATTTCATTCAGGTTGCCCCACTGATAGTTTTTGCAAGTTGCTAACATTTTTTGCAGTTCAGGTTTTAATTTTTGTAACTATGTTTTACATATTTTGCGAAAACAATCACTCCTAAACTACGGTGAAACAACCACAAAACGTCTTCACCATCCAGGTAAATTATAGCTGTGATAGAGAATTGTGTTAAAACTGTGGTGAAATAACTTGTTAGCCTTGTGTGGAGACTTATTGTCACAACAGATTCCTCAGCGCACAAAATCAGTCATGAAATGAGTGTCAGGGACAGATGTCTGTAGATGTGATAAACAGTGATTTGATCTGGAAAAAATGGGAAACAAAGCTGAACCTCTTGGTCCAGCATTTAGAAATATTCAGTTCAGTTCAGTTCAATTCAATTTTATTTATTTAGTAGCGCAAAGCTATCACAAAACTGCTTTACAAAATCCAGGTCAGAGCCCCTAGTGAGCAAGCCCAGGGCGACAGAGGCGAGGAAAAACTCCCTAAAGCTGGAGAAAGAAATCTCAGGAGGAACTAAGACTCAAAAGAGGGACCCATCCTCCTCTGGTCAACCCGGAGAGAGAGAGAAAGAGAAAACTAACAATAAAAGGCCTTAGTGTACGAACTTAATCACTGTTGGACAGATTGGCCGTCTACGGCTAACAGAGTTGGTACAGTTAAGAGCAGTGGTGGAGGAAGTACTGAAGCTTAGTGCTTAAGTAAAAGTACAAATATCCTGCAAAATATGTACTCAAGTAAA
>JBBPCZ010000019.1:12479050-12496942 GCA_037974445.1 Brycinus macrolepidotus | reverse complement strand
TAACGGCATAAATTGTAGAAATGTAGTGGAGTAGAAAGTACAGATAATTGCCGCAAAATTTAATGGAGTAAAATAAAAAGTATGCATCATAATTTTTACTTAAGTAAAGTACAGATACGTAAAAATGTATTTAAGGACAGTAACGAAGTACAAATACTTTGTTACATTCCACCACTGGTTAAGAGTCAGTTGAGGTAGTTTTTGTTGGTAGTCAGTTGAGGTAGTTTTCAGAGTGAGGAGTAGTTTGCGAGTCTCTACAGGTGGAATATACCTTCTGAGACGGTACAGTAACAATTTACTTATTTACTGATATTGTACATATATTGTCATATATTGTTTTTTTCTGTAAAAAAGTTCAATACACAGTAATAGTAATAAGAAGAAGACGACGACGAAGACGAAGATGAAAAATGCCATAGACTGCTTGTGTTTCTAGTTCTAAAAAAGAAGCAGTGTTAAAGCCAAAGCACTGCGTCTTATTAAAGAAGTAAAAGAAGAGTTAATTGGCATCAACAATGAAAGCCCCACCTAATAGATATCATGCTGATCTCTCTCTGCTCTCCTTGTCAGGAAAATTTGTTCTGTAAGAGTAGAAGCGGCTCTCCTGCGTCCATCTGAGAGCTGAAAGGCTGCAGGAGACAGAAACATGCTCTTTATGCCGGAGCAAAGTACTGCACTCCTGCAGGAGGTCTGATTGCCAGGCTGCTTCTCTCTCTCTCTCTCTCTCCCTCCATCTCTCTCACACACACATCAGAGAAACGCCGACAAAAACAAAGTGAAAGAGATCAGATGGAGGCAGAAATGGGGAGAAGAGAGAAATCATCCATCCATTGATAAGGAACATATGGATGCTGCTTGTATTGTACAGATGAATTCTGCAGGAGTGCGGCGGTAGCCATATGACTATGCTGCTTCATTGCCTACTGAATAGTTTGCTGATGACATGCAATGACTTTCTCTGGCTTCCTGTCTCAGCGGAGATCCGTTTTCTTCTGGCCTCCAGCAAGACCTAGATAAGTCATCGCGGTAGGGCGGTTCTCCTCTCCACGCATAACTACGGCCGGGCCAGGTTTGCTTACTGCTGGCACAGGGAATGTTTTGATCCACTGCAGGGAAGTAATGGGATCGCCAGGTCCAACAGCTGTTTGTCCTCCATCGATCCGCCTCTCCCTCTGCGATCCTCAGGCTCTGGCACTTTGCTCCGGATGCTGCAGAAATGATTGTGTGTGCTTTGTGTGTATGTGAGTGTGTGTGTACTTAGAGCTGTAACTGACATTTATCTGAAGTTAATCACAGCCAGTGTACTGTACTGCATGGTTGAAAAGAAGCTCAGGCAGATATTATGCGTAAAAAAGAAACTCATTGGAAGAGCTGCGTGCTTGTTTACATGGCTGTGGCCTTTAATCATAAGTTGTGCTCAGTCAGATCTGACCGTAAAATGACTGTAACCAACTGACTGTTTTGTTATCCGTCAGTTTCTTCTTTGGTGTATCTGTGGGATCAAATGCTAATGTTATAGTAGAAGTTTACTTCAGATGGCCCTAGGATGTTCTACATGTTTCGTCTTGTATAAAAACATTTAACATTATTATTATTATTATTATTATTATTATTAATAATAATAATAATAATAATGATAATGATAATGATGATGATGATGATGATGAAGATGATAATAATAGCTGAAGTTAATATGTGAAGTTAATCACAGCCAGTGTATTGTGTTGCGTGGTTGGAATGTAGCTCAGACTGATATTATGCATCAGAAAAAAAACAGAAGAGCTGTGAGCTTGTTTACTTTTACCCATCAGTTGTGGACTATCAGATCTAAAAATAAAATGACCGCTACATTTCACAGACAGTATAAGTGTAATGTTTTACTTGAAATGATCAAAATCATTATCAATCTTAAGAATGTAACTGAACACGAATAAAATACAATTCCAGTTTTTGACCAGTAGAAAACAACTCTTTTTTAGACCCTTACCACAGCATATAAGACTTTCACAGTGAATTCACATTGCTTGTGTTTATCCATGTGTCAGAATAGTTGAATGAAACTTCCTTTCCTATTTGCCTTCCTTCATTTTGCATGATCCATATCTTCAGCAAATACACTGACGTGTGACTGACCTGGCTAATAGAACAGGCAAAAAAGAAATGTATGCAGGGAAGGAAAGCCTTTTTCAGCTATTGAGAAGCACTGCCTTGCTGAGCTCCAAAAAAACATGTTTCTGTACAATTTGACTTGAAATTCTCAAAAGAAATATGCTCTTATTTACTGAATTTTTCTGGAATGTAACACAGCTATTGTTTTCAAATAGAAATACAAAGAAAAATAATAGGTTATGCCTGCTTCCCATTGAAATCCGAATGCAAATAAAGATGTTTTGGATAATTAATCAGATATAGACTGTGGCATTGCTCTGTACCCCTAATCAAAAATAAGACAGCATAAGAGTTATTACACCAGGGCATAAAAGATCTTAAATAGTAGATATTTCAGTTTGAATATAATTTGCAAATCAAATTACAATTTGTGAACCAAATAGCAATTTCTGAATTTGTCCTCTTGCCTCTTTTGTCACTATTTTGTTCTCTGACTGAGTAGAAAGTACAACCTGAATGAAGCCTTTGCAGATTTAGCAGTCCTTGAAGACCTCTGTTCTGCACTTGCAAATGAAAGAGTCCTCTATGACTGGTGGATTTTTTTGATGTTAGAGATCAAAACTGACTCCAACCACTTAGCCGTCATTTTAATGGCTCACTAGTGCAGCACCTGCATGAATTAGGGCAGTGCTCACCAATCCTGATACTGGAGATCAACCTTCCTGCAAAGGTTATAGTTCCAGTGGGAGCAGTAACCCTTAGAACTGTATTAGTAAAAATGTGATTTCAACATATAAAAATGGTCTTAAACAGTCTAAAACCGGTGTTTGCTCTCTGTTTGGTCTTTCGCTCGGCGCATCATTGCTCTGCCACTCTCCGGACCCCCCGAGTGATTATTTTTATCACGTTTTTTTTTAGTTGCAAAAATTTTGGTTCTGTGTGACATAGGAACACCAAACAAAGCTCAGCTTGAGCTGTCAGATGTCATGCTGCCAGCACGGATCCATCCCACTCGTGTTCCAAGGGTTGAGTAATGGGGAGGAGGAGGGATGTTAGATTCAGAGTGGACCTAAACATGGCAGGAAAGTAGATCTCCAGGAGGAGGGTTGGTGATCTGAATTAGGACATGTTTCATGTAAATGTATATGATGGTAAATGGTGTAATTTGCTAGTCAAGATAAAGTGTATGGGTGCTTGTTTTTCATTTCATTTCATTGCACTCAGATCATCATTTGTTTCAATGAACCTTTTCTTTAATAAATCAGCCATTCTACTGTGCTGAATAAAGGCCAGTTTGTGTTTCACAGAGGGAGAACAGTGTTCATTTTTCAGATCCCTCTATGAAGATCTCACAAAGATGCGTGTGGCCTAAGGTCTTGTCATATTGCAACGTCCATTAGAGCTCTCATTTTTTTCAGCCCATCACTAATTACTCCCATTACTTTCTCCACTAAAATTTATGACCTCTGTGGTACGGAGACAGCTTTTTTCCTTGTTGGACATGAGGGAACTTCCAGTGTAGAACCTTTCTCACCTTCAGCTCTTGTGACCTCAAGTCATACTTCACAGGGTTGTGGAACAGCAGTGATCTGCCGCCTTCTTGATAATGTTGTGGAACTGAAAAGCTGGCTGGTGTTCGCATTTAATGACCCTTAATGGTACCACTCTCTAATCAGCCTTCTCCAACAGCTCCAATCAAAGCTGCAAGAATGAAACATTAAACGTTTAATGAGAGAGTGAAACTCTCCATTAAGCTAAAGAGTGCTAAAAGGCAGAAGGGAGTAGCCAGGCTTCCAGGCTTTACTGTGTCTTGCTAAATCTTCTGAAGGTCAGAGTCAAACAACAGGAGCCAGCACCTCCTATAGGCCATCAGGAGATGTGGACAAGGCTTACCAGTCAAAAGAAAAAAATAAAAACAAAGCAGGCTGTAGTGTTTAGAGTCACTGCGTAATGTTGAATTCCCAGTTAAATTGGCATGCTATGAAACTGGACTGTGTAACTACTATTCAAAACTAGGCTAGGCCATTATGATAATATGAGCTTGTTTACGGGACAAAAAAGCTACATCTGATCTATCCTGATCTTGATCTTTCAAATGTAGACAAAACGAACCCTTTAGAACCCTAAAACTGTAATGCTTGAGATTACAATAATATGCACATATAATCTCAAAACTGGGCTTAATTTTCACATTTTTACTAAAAAAGTGACTAAAACATAAAGAATGAAAGTTTTTGAATGATTATTCTGAACCATGTTGTCAATCCTAAACCATTTAATGAGCTAATAAAAGTCACAGGAAGTCTCTGTTGTCTAAATGGACAGATCTGGGATCACTTTTCTCAGTGCTTTCAGTAGGTGTTTTATGGGAATACCACAAATGTCATATTGTCAGAAAGCTTCACCTCTCAAGTTTAACATGTAATTTTAATGTCAGTATCAAAATTAGTTGTAAATTCATTTGTATTTAAACACAACGTGTCATGGAACTTGTTGCCAGCAACATGCTTAGCAATAAAGGGTTAATATAATATGAAATTAATAATAATAATAATAATAAAAACTTTTTGTGCTAGTTTCTTATAAGGTTTAATGTGATTTTTTCACAGTTTTATTGATAAGTCAGTTTATTCTTGTAAACTGCAAGTATTGTACTGTACTGTGTTGGGTACTGTTGTTCATTCTGATGCTTCATAATTAGGTATACTGAGTCATAATATAAATTATGTTACATTCCTCGGATATCAAAAGATTGATGTAGTGCCTTGGGTGTGATGAGGTAATTGTATTGATGCACTCAGGGCTAAATGGCTAGTGATAGCGAAGTCTTGTTCAGAGCCTTCAAAGTGTTCTTACTCTGTGGGTTAATGATGATGGATTAGCATTAGCATTACATTAGCACAGTTTAGGCTTCATGTCTTTTCAGTGTCAGCATAAATCAGCTTAGCTGTACAGCTTTGCTATGAGTTCTGAGTGTGAATCAACTTATTATCCATACAGATTAAATCAATATGAAGCGTAAACATACAGTATATAATAGAGAGTTTTTGCAGAATGACCAATACTCTGTGGCCACTGGATATTTTGCGGTTGGAAGTTGCACTAAATCTAATGTTATGCTATATATATTGTGTCGTTTAACATTTCCAAGGTATAATAAATTATTTAAACGTATTATTTTTTAAATTTCTCCAAACATTTTTTTTGTTTGGAATTTTGAATCAAGCGTGGTCAATAGTGTATAAAACAATAGTGGCATGCACATTTTACACAGACACACTCCCACAAATTGCAAAAGCAATAACCAAAAAAAAAAAAAAATGCAGACTCTTATTTTTTTCCATGGCTATATATATATATATATATATATAAACTGCAGTTTTCTTTATAACATGGAAAGAATATGTAACAGTGCATATCTGACATCCTATTAACTGATTGTGTGGTGATGGCATAGTCTTTTAACTTTAAATGCTCTAGTGTAACAGGGTAGAGATGTTACAACAACCTAACTGTTTCATCCCATTGGCTGTCACTTAATAGCTTGTTAAATAACATGTGTCTGGTGATCCACATTGTAATTATATTAGGTGCTTTTTGTAGGCCGGTAGTGATGAATAAAAAATGGGACATTTTCTGGCAAGTCAAAAGTCATTCAAACGATTTACATGAATCCATCCCAAAAACTCTCTCTGCCTACTCAAACTGCATTCAGGTCTTCATTACATGGTACAAACTTGTCGACGTGGTTCAGCTACACATTGACAGTATTTTTTTAGAGCTCACAGTAAGTCATACTGTGTCCTAAACCACATTGACAAATCTGCACCAAGTCTCCCACAACTGCTGAATGCAGTTTGAGCCCATTCAAAAAAAGGTTGGGGAATTTGGGTGAGTGTTGACTTTTACTGTCTGTTGACTATATTGTGGCTGATCCACTGCGTCTGAGGTAAATAAAGTTATGTTTTTTTTTTCTTGCTAAATTATCCAAGTTTAACCAAGTTCACAGTTTGAAGTTTAACAAGAAAATAGAGAGAATTTTCTATTTTCTGCCGTTACAATGCAAATTTCCCACTTGTGGGACTAATAAAGGGTTATCTTATCTTATCTTATCTTATCTTATCTTATTTGACATGATTCAAAAACAGAACCTGAAGATACAAAGTACAATAAAAAGAGGTGATTAACTGCATCTGGATACAGTTGACAGTTTATGGTTTTAAAGGGATGATAATTTTATAGATCACCATGACAACAGGTATTAAAGTGAAAGATGTTCAATAAATGTGTACATAAATCACACCACATACAACACCATGTTTCTGGCATGTGACTTTTTAGCCCAAATTATCCTTTAATTGTCTTTTTTATAAATGAAAAGCTAATGGTAGGTTATTTTTTTCCATGTCATTTTAACTGTGCATTAATTGTCAGTGATAGTGATCTTGCCAGAACCAAGAAAACCAGTTCAGTTCTAATCAGTGCCCATATCTGCTTGATCTTTTCTGCTTTATTGTTAAAACAAAGTTATATTAAAGAACAGTAATGAAATGAGATTTGGGCTTCGATTTGGCGATATTGATAAGTGCTGACTTGTCTTTGCAACTTTCTTTCTGTCTTCTATCATTTCATCATTTGTTCTTTGCCAGAAATAATATTTTAGCCTTTGAAATACAAAGGCCCTCCTGTGGGCAGCAAATTATGTTTGTTATTAAGAAACACACGTGTGTGGGCAGCACAGAAGAACTGTTCATTATTAGAGCAGCACATTTTAATAAAACATGTATTATTCACTAAGGTTTAACCAGAGTGTTGTACTTCTGAATTTTGTCAAAAACAGACCTCCCCTAGCCTGGAGCTAGAGAGGATAGAGTTCGGAAATTAAAAATGAACCCTGTCTAATTGCTTGACATGAAGCCATTACAAAGACCTGTCATTACACTCATTCTTTTTGAGTGATTTTTTTTTCCTGGACTAACACAATCCTCAAGTGAATTTTCCTGACACGAGTTATTTGCATGTGCGCGTGCATGCGACTGTTTGTCTGTGTTTGTGTATGTGTCAGTGTGCAATGTCATTGCATGCCTAGAACTAGCAATTTTCTGCCTGCTTAATTAAATGTTCAACTATTTATTTATATATTTAACACTCATTTGACTGGATTCTGCCCAAACAAAAGTGAAAGCACAGTAAAAACTAAAGCTAAGCATTTCAATCTTTGGTTGAGATCTGTTTAACTCTCACTTTTCCTTCAGTTTCTGAATGGACAGTACACTGTATAATACAAGCTATGAACATTCAGTATCATCAGATTGATCATATACCAAGTAAACAGGGCCGGCGTCAGAGCGGATCTACCGGGCTGGCATCTAACTGACTATGGGGGGGCACTATCGATCATGAACTATATTCATATGGGTGCTGGAGCGTGTGTAGGGTGGGGCGTGGCGACTCGCTAGGGGCGGGCTATACCTTCAAATGCCCCCCCTTGACACCGGCACTGCAAGTAAATGAATATATTCTGTTCATAAATGAAGATTTTTTTCTACAGCAGATATTTTATTAGCCATCATT
Source organism: Brycinus macrolepidotus (assembly GCA_037974445.1). Classification (NCBI taxonomy): domain Eukaryota; kingdom Metazoa; phylum Chordata; class Actinopteri; order Characiformes; family Alestidae; genus Brycinus; species Brycinus macrolepidotus. Next base: position 12,489,259 of record JBBPCZ010000019.1, on the reverse strand, counting down.
TTAGAAAGTAATATTCGGTTTGTAAATAGAGATCTGTTCCGCAGCAGTAATAACTTCCTAGCCATCATAATTAAGAGCAAAGCAGTCCTACACACAGTTTGCTAATATTATCAGTGAGAGTGCTATGAGGACTGAGAAGTGTTGGGGACAATGGTGCCACATTTACCGCATTGTCTGACGTTCTACATTTTCTTGTGGCATTTACTATAAAACCGAGAGGGAGCCAAATAGCTCCTTTAAAAAACATCTCTATGGATCATCAGCCCCGGCTTAGGGAATGTGAGGGTGGTGATATTTCCCTCATGACCATGGCATGCTCTAGGGCACTGGGGGTGAAAAGAAGAGGAAAAAAAGGAAATGGAGAGGATGAGAGGAGACAGATGGGTGGAGGTTAAAAGGAGAGGAAAAGAGGATAGGGTTTAAGGAGTATCTGCAGAGAGCTATTCTCTAGATCTGAGGAATTTTTCTCTCCTGGTGGACTCTCATGTCTCTAGTGTTCCTCTAGAGACTTAGCCTCTCTATACACACACACACACACACACACACACACACACACACTCAAGGGGACTTCAAGGGAAACCAGCTGGGTTCATTCACACCACACACAGCTCTTCAGAGAAATTCAAATCAATTTTATAAATTATTGCTATATTAAATTCCATATTATTTCTTTATATTCTATTCTGTTGCTCTAAATTCTGTAATTTCCTGTTATGATCACAATACACAGACATCAACTCCGTACCGACGTTTATTGGCCATTCTCAGAAACACTGGCCAACACTAGTCACACTTTGTAGGCAAACAGTTATTGACTGTAGCCCATGTGTTGCTGCACAATATTCTATCAGTGGAAAGGAACCATCATAGAACCGCTTCTGACCGGTTGTCATTTGGGTGCTGGATCATTCTCAGCACAGCAGTTACGTCAACATGGTAGTAGCCATCAGGATGTTGTAGTTTTAAGCTCATAAATGTCACTCCTAGGTGAAGTCTGTCAATCAAAATCATGCTGCCCACAGTGGTTCTGTTTTTGAATACTTGTCTCACACTAAATAGATCCTCAGTGAAAAGATGAAATAAGATGAGGAGGATGCGAGGAAACGTGAGAAAATAGTTTTTAAAAGATCATTTCACTTATTGAAGAAGAAAAAGGTGTTTTTTCTGTTGCTGTCGAAGGATTTTGACCCAGTCTTCTCCGAATTGCTTTAAATGAGCCACATTGAAGTTCAAACATGAACTGTCAAGCATGAAATATTGTTAGATCTCAGTATGCATCAAGCCAGGACTTTAAACAGGCTACTTCAAAACTGTAATTTTTTTTCCAGTGTGCTTCAGATCATTGTATTGCTGCATAACCCAAACGTGCTTTAGCTTCAGTTCAGGAGTTAATGACGGGACATTCTCCTGCCGGATTTTTTGGTTGAGAGCAGAATTCATGGTTCCATCAATGATGTCAAATTGCCCAGATCCTGAAGCACAAGACATCGCCATGCCATCACACTGCCGTCACCATGTGTGACAGTTAGCCTTCACTCCCCATGTACATCAGTGAGCTTTGGATGCGCATGACCCTGTTGCTGCTTCACTGGTTGTCCTTCCCTTGACCCCTTTTGGTAGGCACTAACCACTGAATAACGGGAACACCCCGCAAGACCTGACCTTTTGGAGATGCTCTGACAGAACCATCACAATTGGGCTCTTGTCAAAGTGGCTCAGATCCTTACACTTGCCAATTTTTCCTGCTGCCAACATATCAGCTTAAAGAACTGACTGTTAATTGTGACAAAAATGCAAAAAAGAAGAAACTAGGAAGGGGAAACTCTTGTTTGTCTGCTTGTTTTTCTTCAGCTGGACATTCAGTCATCCATTTCTTTTCCTTCTTCATGCATTATTCAGGAATGGATGGCAAGCTTGGGGATTCGGAGCAAAAACTGCATAAACACACTCACAAATACACACAACTGTTGCCTGTAGGAAAATGTGTTGTTCAGACCACTTTTACAGTGGCTGCCTATCTGTGTGTGTGCGGTTTGGAGGCCAGCACGCTGCTCTTGCAGAAAAAGGAGGCTGTTTGTGCGAGGATTTCTGATTAATCCGAGGAGCAAGTGGAGGGCTCAGCAGAAAACAGTTCAATAAAAGCGGGAAGCCAGCACCCATTGGCCTCGTGGTGGGTGCCGGTGCGAGGAGAATAAACAGGCAGTTGTCCACTTCATTTATGCCTGGCTTTGGGGATATGAGCAGAGACAGGTGATGCTCGTGTCCAAATCCCACACCTCTTTTCTGCTTGACTGGGCAGTAATTTACTGGGCATTGGAGAGCACAGCACGCTGGCCTGCACACAGGAAAACTGCCCGTTGTATTTCATGCTCTCCCTCCTTCTCCCCGAATACTTCTATAGTTGTGCATCAGAGAGATAACACCTCTTGTGCCCCCACCCTCCCACCTCTACCTCTACTCACACACTGTAGTATGGGCCTGCACTGCATGCACACATGATGTTATGAGTGTTGAATGTTTTTTTCTTCTAAACTAAGTGTCTGTGTTTGCACGTTAAATCCGGCTTCTGCATTTGCTGTACATGTGCTTTTTTTAAAAACAGTCAGGAGACCTGGTGCGTTCAGTGCCAACTAATAAAACTTTAGAGCAGCACTATGTAAGTTCATGGATTTGGAGCCCTCTCTGGTTGAAATATGGAACTGCATGTAACTTTCAGAGAAGTAATTTTGTAATGTCATTTGTAATCTCAGTACTGGTTTATTCTGGGTATCTGGAGTTGCCATTTCAAAGGATCCTTTATGCTCCATTGCAGCTTACAGTGTTAGGTAAATATGGATTAGGTGTTTGACCTCAAGGGCCATTATAGATCAGTCTTACTGCATTTGTCTCTCACACCAGCACCATGAGGTATGTCTCCAGCACTTGGATATTCTTCCTACCCACCTGAGCCTCTTTGAGCTTAAGTGTGTTTTGTCAGTTTTTTAAAATGTGATGGTGTTCTGAAAACTCAAACCAAGTCTGACTTGACCTTTAAGTGAATATTTTAGGCCTCACAGTGTGACTTGCAGCAGCTCAGATACACTATGTTTTAGTGTTTCTTTTACTGTGCTGTTACTTCTTTCTGTGGCTTTTACTATTTCACTGTTTTGCTAAAAGGTCAAATGTAAAATAATAAATAACAAATCTGAGCAATAACAGACATTTCATAACGACACAGATCCCACAATGCTTGATTGGAAAATGATGAACCAGGAAAAAATCCTTAAAGCCATAATATAAAAAACACTGTAGGCCTGGATGTGGATTAAGTGGAGCAGTACTATGCCAGTGGTAAATCACTCTTGGAAGTTTTTCTAGGCTTAATCTGGGTCTGGGAACTTGGCCTTATGTGGCATAAAATGCATGTGAATAGATGTCCATTAGGCTTCGTTTCTATAAGACAAAGCTTTGGATAATTTATAACACGCATTATCATCATGCTGTTTGAGAAAATAATCATTGCTGATTTATCGAGATTGTACAATTTTATTGATGTCCTTTTTAAATTGAGTGATCAAATTAAATTGAATTAAATTAAATTTAATATTTTTTTTAACAACCACTTGCCAGCACTTTTCAGTTCCAAGTTCACTTTTTGAAATGTCTTCACACCTCTTTGCTGTGTTGTAACGCAACACACCAGTTCATTTTATTCACAAAAGCTACCAAAAGACTGCAGACACATCTCAAAATAAACTCATTCCACCAAAATATCAGCACAAATGTTCATGCAAGAGGAATATTTTATCAACAGCAGCACAGTCATCTAAGAAGTACTAACTGTTGGCATTAAGGAAGATTCACTATTTCTTGTAAATCTAGTAGTTAACTATAATTTACAGTGTTGTTTTGTGTCATATTGTGATTTCTTTGTCTTTGGTTGATCATGTAACGAGAGGATTGATTTTTTGTTCTAAAAAAGTCCTGAAAAACATTACAAAAATAATCACAAGTTTACATAAATTAGTTTAAGAACAAATTATGTGATAGACAGAAAAAAAAAAAAACAGTTTTACATGATCTGTGAAGGAAGAAATGTGACACATTCAGTGCTTAGTGTATCATTTGACCACACATCCACATTACACTTAATGTAATGTCTTGCCTGTACTCAGTGCTGAGCCCACTGTGAACAGGAGAACTTCAGAACTCACCTTCTTGTTAGCCTGTTTACATAATAAACTTTTTCCATAATCGTCCACTTTCCATAATCATTATAATAATTTGATTTATTGTCAAATTGAGCCTAGTTAGCGCAGTAGGTAGCGCGTCAGTCTCTTAATCTGAAAGTCACAAGTCCAGTCCTCACACAGGGCAGTTGATGCTTTTGGGGCGGCTGGTGGCCTGGTGGTTGGGGAGTTGCCCCTGCGATCAGAGGGTCGTGGGTTCGAGTCCCAGGACTGCTAGTGTCATCACTAAGGTACCACACACTGCTCCCTGGGCACCCCTCGTTGGTAGCCCACTGCTTCACTCGGTGAATGGGTTAAATGCAGAGAAAGAATTTCGCATTGTTCACACTGTGCGCTGTGCTGTGGTGTGTTCATGCGTGACTATAAGGGGCCACTTTACTTTAATGTGGTATTGTTGACTTACCAATCTGACTTCCACTATATTTTCATGTTAGATTTCGGATGTGTTTATAAGAATACTTGCAAGCATTTGTAATCTGAGCTCTAGACATTCAATATTGTGCCAATTGCTGGGACTGAGACAGCAGTGAAAGAAAGAATCTATTGAAATCATGTTCACTGGATATGTGTTAACACTGGATATGTGTTATGCTCATGGTTTGGTTTAGTAGTGTATTGTTGTGCTAACTGGGTGATTAGTTTTGAAAAAGAGAACTTGGTTCTGAAAATGCTTTTTAACAACTGAATAAATCTGTAATATGGCAGGCTTTCTTTTAGCAAAGACATCTTTATGTTGAGCCACTTTAATTACGGTGAATAGCCTTCATTTGTCCTCTTGGCATAGAAACTATCTCTGCATCCCAGAGTGTGAGTTATGTCTGGCCACAGCTTCCAGATAACTTGGTTAGGCTCATGTGCGAGCGCTCCTGCGGTCAGTCCGTGTGCATCAAGGGCAGTAATTCAGTCTCGGGGCCAGCTGTTTAGCAGCTTGGCCCATAATGCACTCTGCATGAGAGCCTCCCCCCTCTGAGTGCTTCGTCACAGCCTCTGAGCCTTCACTCCCTCCTGATGCTTTGAGGGACATTTACATCCTGGGCTGAAAATGACTAGAAGGGAACTTCAGGTGACTTTTTGGTGGCGGACATTGCTGGACAGATCAGAACACAAGTAGCTCTCGGCACAATTATTTATTGTGGTTTATGGAACACACACAGCATTTATTCTGCCAAACACAGTTGCATATTCTTGCCTTTTACTGTTTGTAGCCTCCTTTAGCACAATCCTAACTGCGCCTTGATGCGCTGTTACAGGACCTCCCACTGAGTAAGTCTAAACAAGAGCATACTGCAATTGTCAAACATCTCTGAACAAAGGAGTTGTGGGGTTTCCGGCTTTTGGAGCTATCATCATTATTTCCGTAGGAGAGATTTGCTGCTTTTGGGGTCCCTTCATTTGTAGCACACACTTTTTTTTTATAAGAGTAGCTTCAAATGAAGATCTAGAATAACGGTACATTTACAGCAGGTGATTCTGCTGTTGTCTCTGATGTTAATCTAACTATGAGGCTTCTCAGCCATCTCTGTGTGTCTCCAGGTCGAAATGGGTTGTGGTTTTGGCGGTGGAAGAGACTCTCTCCTATCTGCAGGCTTACAGGGTGCGATCTGAGCGGTGCTTTTGCTGCCACAGCCGCCACATAAAGGAGGATGAATAATACCTTTTGAGAGGAGAGGGCCATTCCTGCATCATGAAACACCTTCCAAAGCCCTGGCGACTCTTTCAGCACATTTCAGCGGGGGATTATTTTTATCTCCCCGCTCCCATAAAAGATCTCCCTCAGTATCATTATCTCTCTCTCTTTCTTCCTTTTCTTTCCCTCTTCTGGCCCTCTCCTCTCTTTCTCTGCTTTGCTTTTGTCTGACGCTCCTTTTTTTGCTCCTTTTAAAGTTGAACTATTTATATCTACGCACATCAGATGATGTGTTTTATCTTTTTATGTATTTATATAAAAAAGTTCCAAATCAATTTCACTTTTTCCACCCCATTTTTTTCCCCCCAGTGCCGTCGCCAGAAAAAGAAACCGCACATCAATTAATAACATCAAGGGTAGCATTTGGGGGGAAAAAAAAAAAAACCTAATAAGAATATTGCCCGAGCTAAATAATTTAATACACTTCATGCATATTTATGATGACAATGAAGATTAATGAGGCTTTTAAATTGCCATTATCAATGAGTGTTTAATCAAGAGGCTTTTGGCGACTATAGCACACGGAACCAAAGGAGATGGAGACGTGGGGGTGCTTATCATCACTTTTATCTATTGATGGTTTTCTATAGCAGAAAAACACACATCTGCCACTGTCTGGAGACATCTGCACCAAGAATGAGTTTTGCATCGTGATTTTTAGCTAATACCCTACGTCAGAGGGGCGGGGCTATGGGACTATAGTGCATAGCTTTTTTTTTTTTTTTTTTAAAGAATGTGTGGCGAACTGCAAAAACCCTCCACATCTCTCAGTCAGAAACCAAGTTATGACGTTTTTAGTTTGATGAACTCTGAAAGCCCAAAACGTTTAAAGATTCCACTGCATTCTGTCAGTGTTTAGTTTAATCAGGAGACAGCAGAACACACTTTGAGGTTTAACACAATCTGTTATTCTATTTATGAACCTTTTCAGCACCTACAGACACTTTGCATACCTGTATAAAGTCCATCATTAGTCATTTGTACATCATAAAATCTTAACGAATAATAACACTGTGCTTTTATCTCTGCTGTGCCTGTCAGTTAACCTGCTGCCGACCACAGGAACTGCTCTTTCTATCTTCACTTGATTCATCTTCTCTTTTGGTTGACAAATTGTCACTTTAGATTGATAACTGACATAAACATCACATTTGGTATTTCAGATGCTTCAGGTATTTAGGTGTTTAAGCTGTTCTCGAGAGTTTTCTACTCTCCGCACACTAACACACTCTGGCCACTGTCCCTCACACATATATTCATTTTATGGCCTTCAGCACTCTTCTTTTGCCGCAAAAAAAAAAGCAGAATTAGCACTAACACTTCTTCTTAACACATGTCATAGAAAAATAAATTGTATTGTATTATTTTTGTTAATCAATAAATAAAATATAAGCATACTCATAGTAGTAGTAGAAGTAATAATAATAATAATAATAATAATAATAATAATAATTCAGTATTTGTGCTTTAGCGACCTCTTTCATGACTATATTCACCTGCTCTCTGGTTTCATTGTGTTTTATCCCGTTTACATTTCCATTTACAGCATTTGGCAGACACTCTTATCCAGAGCGACGTAAATCAGTGCTTCGGTAGTCCACATCTGTTCTTCATACCTGTAAAGCTAGACTCAAATCAACATCTGCTTTAAACCAAGTTACTGCCAGCTAAGTTACACACCTTAACAAACCCTGGCAAAAACATGGACAAGTGTTAAGAGGGTAAGTGGCCATGTTTTTTTTTCATATATAGGAAAAAAATATGCAAGCGATAAGCATGAGAACTTGTTAGTCCCCTAGGTGCTCCTTAAAGAGGTGGGTCTTCAGATGATACTTGAAGACAGCAAGGGACTCCCAAATTTCTAAGATCAGACTGGTCCTGATTACCAAAAGGACAAAATATTACTATCAGACCAAACTTTTATTCAGAGAAGACTGATTCTGAATTATCTTTGAATACCAAATAACAACTATAGACATGTCTATACGTGTATGTCATGTGCATAAAATGCTTTTCTTTTTCATTCTGTATTTCCCAAAGTATTTTTAGCTATAGTCCTACAACACCACCATACAGGCAAATAGTGTTGCTTTTCCAGTCTATTTGTTGTAGTTTGCATACATTTCAAATTTAATACTGCCTTGTTGACGTAAGAGTGCTCGTTATCGCCTCTCCAGGAATATGCTACTGACTGTCCTAGTCTGTTCTTTCACCATGGTTTCACCCACACCTTTCTTCTCCATTTTTTATCATCCACTTAGCCCTCCTTTTATCATTTTGACATGAAAAGCCAAAAGGGAGGATGATGAGAACATTTGTATGTACTTTGCATGGGTTCCTGCGCCTGCTTTCAGATGGCTGTGTGAAATATTTAGAGAGTGTGCAGACACACAGCAGATGCGAACAGGAATTGTGGATTAGATTGGCCCACAGGAGTTCCCTGAAAAGCTGTGCCTGAACTCTCCAAACATAACATCAAAAAAATCTGTCAGGAACATCTTTAGGAAAAAAAAGCAGAAAAAAACAAACTTTAAATGATATGTCTCACTTGTATCTGCTTCGTCCAAAGTATCAGCAAAACTTACCATATAAATGCACATTACCTCCTTTTACCCTATTTATCAATTGTTAGGACCCCCAAAGGACTGCAAGGTTAATTTGGCTGGACTTCCTCACGGTCACTGTTGAACTGGGAGCAGCAACCATAAATATCCATCCAACAGAGTTCTTTAGCAAAAAGTGACCACTAGTGAAGGATTAGAAGATGACTAACGCAAATTGTGCAGCATCAGATGAGCTACACTATCTGGACAAGTATTGGGACACACCTGTTTTTCAGGGTTTGGGCTAGGCCCCTTACTTCCACTGAAGAGAAATCTTAATGCTTGAGCATACCAAGACATTTTGGACAACACCAAGCTTTCAACTTTGTGGACACAATTTGGGTAAGAACCTTTTCTATTCCAGCATGTCTGTGCCCCAGTGGACAAAGCAATGTCCATAAAGGCATGGTTGGATGAGTTCAGTGTGGAAGAACTTGACTGGCCCACGCAAACCTGAGCCCCATCCAACAACTTTGGAATTAACTGGAATGGAGAATGCGAGCCAGGCCTTCTCGTCCAACATCAGTGCCTGGCCTCATAAGTGCTCTACAGAATGAATGGGCACAAATTCCCACCGAAACACTCCAAAATCTTGTGGAAAGCCTTCCAAGAAGAGCGGAAGCTGTTATAGCTGCAAAGGGGGGACCAACTCCTTATTAAAGTCTATGTATTTGAATGCGATATCATTAAAGTCCCTGTTGGTGTAATGGTCAGGCGTCCCAGTACTTTTGTCCATATAGTGTATCATCAATAACTTTACATCTGCAATGTGGACAAGCAGGTTAGATGTGTCAAATAGAGTGGACAGAAAGTGGATTCCAGTGACACAGCTCTTTGGGATCCACTTGGTGTAATACATTTATACACTAACAAATAATAATAATAGTCCTGTGGGGATCCTGACCATTGATGAATGATCTAAAAGTGGGTTAACAAATGATGCAGGGAAACAGAGAAAGTACACCTATATGATAAGTAAATTTGATAAAATGGACAAAGAGTGTAGATAGGTGTCCCTAATAAAGTGGCTCATCAGTGCATATGTAGGTGAAGTTCCAGTTGTTGGCAGTTGATATTAATGTTAACCCCAAATTACTACTTTCTATCAAAGTAGGTTGTTTGGTTACATAGAATGTGATATAGAAAGCCCTCCAGCGCTGGTCTGTGGAGCAGAAGAACTGCATTCTCTGGAGTGATGGTGCACTATGAAATAGCTCTGGATGGGGAGTCTGTGATCCAAAACTGATTATGCAACATCATTACCTGACCTTACTAATGCTCTTGAGGCTGAACGCAATCAAATCCTCACAGCAGTGATATGGCCATAGTAAAATATCCCCGTCAGTGCTCAGAAAACGAGCCTTGTTATGACATTCACATTCATTTATTTCTTCAGTTGGCCTTTGTGAGCTATAAAATACGGTCTTTGTGGTGTTTATGTTTCTCATCCAGCTTCTTCTTCTATTGTTATCTCTATCAGAGTGCACCTCTACATGTTCCTATCGAAAAGAGAAAGCAATAAGTGACAAATTGCTGTGTTATGATTCTGGTAGAATTACTTTCATGGATATTTTTGGAGATCAAGGCCGCACAACTCTCTCTCTCTTTCTCTTTCTCTCTCTCTCTCTCTCTCTCTCTCTCTCTGTCTCTCTGTCTCTCTCTCTCTCTCTCTCTCTCTCTCTCTCTCTCT
>JBBPCZ010000019.1:12444687-12478916 GCA_037974445.1 Brycinus macrolepidotus | reverse complement strand
TCTCTCTCTCTCTCTCTCTCTCTCTCTCTCTCTCTCTCTCTCTCTCTCTGTCTCTCTTTCTCTCTCTCTCTCTCTCTCTCTCTCTCTCTCTCTCTCTCTCTCTCTCTCTTTTCCCTCACATATGTCTTCTGGGCATCTTTGGACACCTTCCTTAGTTTTTGCCTCTTAGAACTCTGTCCAATCACAAACTTCCCTCCTTTAGAACCTCTGAGAGTTTGCCAGAGATTTTGTGCTTTCTCCTTTCGGTTTTCTGTGAGTGCCGGCCAGTCACTTATGCTTTTTGTGCACCCTTTTGCTTCTTTGAATCTTAGCCAGCCGTGTTCTCTTCTGCCTCTGCCTCTCTGAATGTTGAGTAATTAGAAGCTGCCTTTCCTCAGTTTCACACACAAAGTAAACATTCTTGTTTTGCTGGATCATTAGGCACCGTGTGTCATAAGCCTTCACAGAATCTATACAAGAAACTTTTTCATTCTTCAGAATCCACATCAAAGTAATTGCGACTTCAACTAGAAGGATTTTAAATATTCTGGCTAGTGATGGAGCCCTCTGTTTTTGCCATTTGCATTAGGCTGGCCAGATTTCCCTGTCTTTCCTTGAATAGTAATTGTCTGTTTCATTGTGTTAGTTCCAAATTTCCAAGCCCCAGACAGTGCACAAATGGTTACCCTAAAAGCCCTTATCCAACCTTTTTCTTTTACTTATTTATGTATTAATTTATTCAATCAAGGTCCACTTATGACATTTATGCTGGTTCATGTACCAAAACAGTCATCATCAATTTTTACATGTCCATTTCCCTTAGAAACTGCTGTGGACTGAGTATGTCAACTGAATTCAGTATTTTTTATTTTTTATATATATATATATTTTTTTTAATTTTAATGTCAGGTAAACATTATATATAGTGTGTTCCGGACATAAAAACATTGAATTCAGCATTTATTTATTTATTTATTTATTTATTTATCTATCTATATAAAGGTAAAGGGGCATTTGACTGACACTCTTATCCAGAATGACTTACAATCATTAGTTACAGGGACAGTCCCCCTGGAGCAACTGAGGATTAAGCGTCTTGCTGAAGGACACAATGGTAGAAAGTAGGGGTTTGAACCTGCGACTTTGTGGTCATCGGGTTCACAGGCAGGTGTCTTACCCACTAGGCTGCTACCACCCTAATCCTTATCTATATTTATTTATTTTACATGAACCATGGAAGGATTGGCATGTTTTAAACATTAACAGAGTTTAAATGCTACATCGATGTCCATTATTAATCCACTGATTTTAAAATGGAAATGGTAGTACCGTGTAGTCTATACATGTGGTTAACGCTTTAATGTTCAAAGAAAAAAAGTAAATATTTTACAGCCTCTGTTAATACACGGTATGTGAATAACTCATTTCGGTCTTCAACATTTTAAATGAGATTTCAGGGCTCCAATATTTTGGAAAAGATCATAGTCTAAATCCTCGTTACTATGAGAGATGTACGGTAAGTGGAGGTCACAGGACGTGCAGACTGAGTTGGCAGACTTGAATAGCTTTGCTGAGGCAAGTCCTGTGGAGAAAAAAAAGTTGAATGTTTTGGCGATGATGAGTGTATCTCCACTGGAGTGAACTCTAGCTTGCCTCCATCTACCCTCTTTCTCTCCACTTATTCACTCTCTCTATTTAACAGAGCAACAAAGACCCTGAGTGTGCTCCGGCCCCCTCCACTGTCTGCTCCCATCCTAGAGAAAATGTGCTCTTCCCACAGTGAATCAACTCTCTCTGATTATCCTGGCCCTGGAGCTCTGAGCCAGACCTACAGAGAAAAAGTGAGGAGACCAAAAGTGTACTATTAGTGCGCACTGTGGGTTACTCACACAAGTTTGTTGGGCCAGCCAGAACAAATGAGCTCAAACCATCATTACTGGGATTGTTGTTTAGGTTTTTGGTCATTTTGTTGTTATTCGTCAGTGACTATCTTGCTTTGTTTTAAATTGTTGGTCCATCTTTGCACTACATTATGTCTATAGTTCATGATTAACAAGGGTACCAGTATACCAGGACCCTGATGAATCAGCATAGTGATCTCTGAGCTGGGTGACTGGGAACTCAGACCCTCAAATCTGGTTGCTTTGTAAGTTCTTACAGGGGCTTGACCTTATCCATGCTGGTCCTTATGATGTTCAGATGGGTATGTAGCTACAAAATCTGCTCAGCTTAGCCTATGTTGCCCTCACTGCTGTTTTCTATAATTAAACATGGTGAACTAGCCACGTAGTAAATAATAATCTCAATGAGTTTAAAATAAACACAAGCAGCTAACTAAAGTTATAATGTGGATGAATAAAATGACTGAAATTTGTTTTACCCATGCCTGATTAAAGTTGTATGTAAATGGGAGGCTACAATCGTGGCTTCTACAGCAATATTCAGCGTGCAGGCGACTTGGCTCCAGCTGACTACTACACTGTTTCCACCTAAAGGATATAATTGGAACTGCAGCAACAGAAAACACTTCAAATTATGGTTAATTATAAGAAGTAAATATGAACCATTTTAAGGCAAGGCAAGAGGGTGAATCTTCATTAAATATTAAAAGCAAGGAATGGAGAGATTTGCAAGCAGTAAGGCACATTAGAAAGAAGAAAAGGCCATGCATGAAGAGAAGTGGAAAAAAAATTACACTCTGCTTACCCCCGTTTATGGTGGCATCTGCAGAGCAGCTAATAAAGATGGTGTAAACGTGTCTGAGCTCTAATTTGTGCTGTGATAGTCAGTGATGTGCTCCATCTGTAATTTTCACTGTTGCTCGCTCTGTGTGTTTTCTCTCGCTCTGTTCCCTTTCTCTGCATTTAATCAAGTTGGTTCCTCCAAATTAAATCACTTTTGGTGATCAGATGTCTGGTTTTTAGAACCTGACCAGAACTCCTCAACATTTACTGCTCAACAGCTCCAACACCACTGGACATTTGATTTAGAATATAATATAAATGTGGGTGTTTATACTGGATTAAAGTGGCATTCTCTGATAGATGGCCCTAAATTAAGGCCTGGACTATTCTGTTACTACTTGATCTTGTTTGTCTTTTAATTTTTTCCGTATAACTTTCCCAGCCATCCCATCTATCATGGTTAGGTGCTATTTGCCTAACTGGGGATGTAGCCAAATACAAATACTTTATTTGTAGTGGAAAGAGACAAACAAGTGACTCTTTTTTAATTGCCAAGGTCTGCAGAAAACATTGATTTAGGAAACAACTTGCAACTTACTTTCTTTTCAGATGCACACCATGTCACAGAAGATTTATAGACTGTATGCGCAAAATGTAGCTAAGCAGCTTGTTGGATCTGGTTGAGTGAGCAACTTACTGAAGGAAACATGTTTTTACATGGCTGCTGCTATTCTTTTGCTACTCAGAACGTCATTTATAAAACAGGTGCTTGCAACGGTGTCGGCTTCAATGATGAGCCTTTCATTATAAATTTTAAAAAAAAACCAACTTTAGTCTGATTGACATAGTCCGATGGCTGATCTAGCTGATGCTTAGTAAGTTACAGACCACATTCCTTCAAAACTTTAGCTGTGTGTGTGTCTGTGTGTATAACCTGACATGGTTACTTTTGTACAGTACACTCCTTCACCTACTTCTATATGGTGAACTTCACTTGCCAGCAGTAAAGTTCATAATATAGAACTAGGTCTGCACAACCCTTTCAGGTTCTTAATAAAAAAGTAAAAAAAAAAAAAAAATTTATTAGATACAGATATTTTTTCCTGTTCAAATCCAAATACAGATATAGACAATACCGCTACACCCTTGTGTCTTATTGAACTCTTGCTCTGTAAAGGAAAGGCCTGTGGGGGGACTATGAGGTCAAATATGCTGAATATGCTGGTGTTTAACCCAAATGCTTTTGTCAGACCAAGGTGGTATGATAATACAGAATGTGAGAGATACTGAATATGAGGACCCGGATCTGATATAATGCACCTGAATGGATGCTTGAATAATGAATCCCTTTAAATAATGTACAAGGTTTCTGCAGGTCTCCGAGTGAGCAGTTTGTATTCATAAAGGTTTTCTTCTGATCTCTGATCTCATACGACTGAGGTGCTCCCTCCAGCACTTATTCTTTCTCACGTCTGTGGGACTAATGAACCGACCAAACACATGGCTTGATAAGAAGCAGGCCCAAATTAAGGAGCAATGTATGCATGCTGTGAGAAAACAAACCCGATTCTTATCTGAAATGGAGGGGAGGAGAGAGAGAGAGAGAGAGAGAGAGAGAGAGAGAGAGAGAGAGAGAGAGAGGTGGACAAACTGAGGCTAGAGGTTTGCATGGCCTGCTTCCAGTGGCTAACAATACCAGTGCCAGACAGAATATAAATGCAGCCACCCAATGCAGATAGAGGTGGGGACCAGAAAATAGACACGGGGCACAGGAGTAGTTAAAAAGACCACATTGCTCAGTCAGCCTGCACCTTCCAGAAGCGACAGTCAAAGTGTTACATCTTTGTAGCTCTGTCCATCGCTACATGTAGTGTGAAACCATCAAACTCCTTCGTTAGCCCAGCAGGCCTGAGCACTTGTGTGAGTATAAGTGCACAGTTGTGTAGCCACCCACCTGAGACCAGCCGTGCTCCAAGAGCATGTGTGAGGGAGAGTGCACTTGATGCGAATGTAAACACTCCTTAGATGGGTGTCGTGAGAGTGAGGGAGAAAGAGGAAAGAGGCCAGGAACAAAACCTGCGAGAATAACAAATCGAACCAGTTAGACACCCGACAGAGAGAGAGAGAGAGCAAGCAAGAAAGAGAAAGAGAGGAGGGAGAGAGGTTGAAAAGAGACAGGGAGAGAGAAAGAGGAATCTTTAATATTACATATTTTTTCTAAAATATCAAAAGATTTTCACTGGAACAGGGTTAAGTGTTAATCTTATTTCTCAAAGCAGCCAAAAAGATATGAAGCAAAATATGATGTTATGAATAAATATGAATAATAATGAACACAGCGAACACATGGGTTAAGCCTGCTACCCTAATGATCCACTTTCAGTGCAAAAATGAGAGGCATGAAAAAACACATCAGCTGTCCCTTCTCATCTACTGGACTTGAACTTTATGTAACTGACAAAGGCCAAGTAAAAGTGAAACTTGAGACTGGTTAAGGCTAGTCCTGACTATTGTTGATGCTTGATGGACATTTTCTTTGCATCAAATGATTAGTAAATTAGTAACAAAGAACTTATATCTATATATACAAATACAATGGCTTCATTGGGTGAAGGATTGGTGCTCACAAATGTGTTGTGGTACGCCCTCGCTAGGTCAGATACCTCATCATGTAACCATAATGAGACCTGTCCAGTCAGGTTTGTTTATTATTTTTTTATTTATTTTACATTACACTTCACTTGACATTCTTACATCACTGTCAACAGCACATCAGTAGTGGCTAGCTTGACAAAATATACATGTGGGTCCTTTAAGGGCAGGAGTGTCTTCATATATGGGTGACTACAAACTCAAATGTCAACTGTCAAGGCAGTGAGATCAGATCTGAATTAAAAACTAAACAATGACTGTTATAAGGTGAACTTGGCCCAAGATGAATTTGAGGGACTGTGACATTTGAAAGGCTCAAGCAATGCTTATGCAAATATATCTGCTAAAATTTGGATTGGAAGGGAAAATGTGCTCAACTATTACGCAAAGAGATTTGTATGTTTTTTCTGACAATAAGCCTTGCTAGGGAGTCGAAGTGAACGTAATGATCCGTGATCACTGTGGTTATGTGTGTAGTGTAACTTGTAATGTGTAAATGACTGCATCTGTGCTGTTTATAGTTTGGTTTAACTCAAAAGTATGTTGTGCTCTATGAGAGGGCGTGCTGAGAGTGCTTTGTGTGTGTGAGTGTGTGTGTGTGTGTGCATGCAAAAGAGTATGATAAAGATCAGGAAATAAATGTATGCAGAAGTGGCAGGATTATAGGTTAAGCACATGTGAGGGACATGCAAGTATTGGTAGGTGCGTTGGCATTTAAAGAGTCTCTTGAAAGAAATGAGAATTTCACGAAAACACTTCACCTCCCAGAACAAAGTCAAATTGCTGAGCAGGTTGAATACAAGGTATGAAACTTTTATGGATTACAATGACACTTTTATGTATATTTTATTTTATTTATTTATTTTTTATAATTTCCCTAAAATTACTGTTTGCATTAGCATTCAACCAACCATACTATAGATGAGTAATTATGTGTAATTTACTCAGAAAGTGCTTGACATGCACAAGATAAGAAAAAGCTGCAAAATAATATCATAAGTAATAATATTTGTTGTTAGATATCCCAGTAAGCCCACTGGATCACTTTTGAGGAAGTGGACACTGCATACCGCTCATGCACTGCCTTGACCATTCTTCAATCCTCAGTGTCGGAGCAAGAAGGGGGCTTGTAAGGGAACCTACAAAGAAACCACCAGTCACAAGGAGCTACAGAGTTCGGTTCAGAGAATGGAGTGTCAGTGCTATGAAGAGCTCAGCATAAAAGTAGCCTATAAGAGAGAGTGACTAGAAAGAAAACACATTAAAGCACATCTGGAGAAGATAAAGTGATGTAGGATAAGATTGTGAGTTAAAATGACACAAAAATGGAGCTTTTAAGCCAAACTGCAGAATGCTATTTATGGCAAAAAGCCAAACACTGACCATCCCTCGATAAACGCCATCCCAACAGTGAAGTATGGGGGTGGCAGCATCATGAAGTGTGGATGCTTTTCCTCTTAGTAAAACTGGACAATGAATGGTGAAAAATACAGGGAGATACTGCAAGACAACCTGCTTTAGTCTGCTATAAAAACTACAGCTTGGGAGAAACTTCAGCTTCCAGGAGAACAATGATCCCAGGCATGAAACCAAGCATCTAACCAGGTTTATGAGCCTAGAGGAAATCTGCAAAGAAGAATGGGCAAAAATAGCTGCAAGACAGTGTATGAACCTGGTAGAAACTTTTAAGCCCTGACGTAGAGTTGTTATTGCAGCAAAAAGTACTGAAAGAGTTGAATACTTATGTAAACGGCATTTTTCAGTTAGTGGCACTAAGTGACAGAAAAATGCACACAGAGTTTTTAGAGCAGCATATGTACCACAGTGTGTTTGGTGGTGATTTGAATTTTGTCTAGGTCTTTCATCGTTTGTGTGTGTTAAGTAGTGTTAAGTGGAGTCAGAAATTAATTATTTCATTCCACAGCAGTCACACACAGCTTATGCAGCCATCAAGACAACACAAAGCATTTGATCTGCTCATAGGATCTTATTTCGCGTCAGTTTTAGAGAGCTACCTGATAGGTCAAATCCAAAATGGAGGATAATTAAAGCAGTGGAGCATAAAGAAACAGAGGTTAAGCATTTATTATTATTATTATTATTATTGCATTAATGATGAAATTGATAGTAACTACAGGTCTATAATTTCCATAGACTGGCGCAGCCGGTGGCCTGGTGCTTAGGGAGTTGCCCCTGCGATCAGAAGATCGTGGGTTTGAATCCCAGGACTGCAAGTGGCACCACTGAGGTACCCTTGAGCAAGGTGCCGTCCCCACACACTGCTCCCTGGGTGCCTTGTTGTGGCAGCCCACTGCTTCACTTGGTGAATGGGTTAAACACAGAGAAAGAATTTCACACTGTTCACACAGTGTGTTGTGCTGTGGTGTGTTTACACGTGACTATAAGGGGCCACTTTACTTTCATGCTACAGAATGGGTGTCATTACAATTTATACTTAGAATTCATTCAGGATAGATCTAGTTTAAATACAAAGACTGACCAGTGAAAGCTCTTTGGCCCTTTAAAAAATTAATAAATAATATGTGAGACCCCAGCCCAGTCCATGTGTGTGCCTCTTTGTTAAGTGTTTACAGTTGTCCTTATGTTTTGTCCAAGGTATGAGCTCTTAAAGATTTGCGCCGAGTAAGCGCTCTGGCTGATGAGGGCAGGGGGAAAAAAATGAATTCTCGTGCACACTTCCCCTCTCCCCATCTGCCCACAGCGGTGTGGAAATGCGTTTGATGATGTATTGGCCATTAGTAGTGTAACCCCTGATGCAGGGAGTTGAGACGAATCTGTATCATTAGGACCATTAGACTTGTTCAGCAGGCCCAAGACTGTGTTGGCCAGGGCCAGACGGAGTGGCTGAACCCAAGCCTCAGAAAGATGGAGAGACAGGAAGAGCGATGCCATGCATTATTGATGGTGATAGCGAGCTGTGGTAATGTTCTGGCATGCGGAGGAACTCCCCCACGCGGGCCACTCAGTGTAATGGATCTTTCTGGATGGGCTCTTAAGGTAATGCACAATGGCAAGTGCTATAATTGGTCATTCCCACCGGAGTGAAAAGGGAGGGGAGAATCACTGTCCATTACTTCTATGATCGGACGTGGTGCCAGGAGTAAAGTCTCGCTAATTTGAGTTCTTGATGTCCTTTTTTCCAGAGCCAAGCATGTTTTAAAGAGCAAGTTTATGAACTGCCTGGAGGGGGTGACTTTGTCCAAATGTATTTGTAGGGCAAGATTAAAGTTGCAGTCACGCTTGGAAATTGAAATTCACCTAAAACAGGCATAACCAAAGCTGGATCAGAACTTTGGCAACAAAAAACATCCTCCTTTGGGTGCAAGTTAGCTAAATTACTAAACTAAATAAATAACATAATAGTAAGGGCTGAATCGATCCCAAAAAGAACTGATACCTCGATTCCAGGCATCCTAGGAATCAAATGTCGTCTTCAAAGCTTTGGCCTCAGTTGCATACATGGACTTTTAAGTTTGTGCACGTGCCTCTGAGTGTGGGGTGTTCTGTATGAAAAATTGAATGAAGTAAATGTATTTCACTTTAGGCAAAGTGGAAAACACAGCAAAATCTAACATTTGGAATGAAAAATAGATTATAGTCAAACAGGTTTGCCACTTTTTTTGAGGGCCGAGCATGTTTTAAAGAGCAGGTTTATGGGGCAACTGGTGGCCTAGTGGTTAGGGAGCTGCCCCTGTGATCAGAAGGTTGTGGATTTGAATCCCAGGACCGCAAGTGGCATCTCTGAGGTACTCTTGAGCAAGGTACTGTCTCCACACACTGCCGGGCACCGTGTCACTGGCTGCCCACTCCTTCACTTGGTGAATGGGTTAAATACAGAGAAAGAATTTCATACTGTTCACTCTGTGTGGTGTGTTCATGCATGACTATACTTCCAAAACATTTGAATACATTCACAGAGTAGAATTAGATACATTTAGACACAGTGGAGAATTCGGTAAGTCAGAGAAGCTTTTTAAAGTAGCTCTACACAATTTATTGATAAATACTTGAATTAGAGGCAGCTGTTTTTGTACAGTATGTTTGTGCTGACCTCTTGTTGGATTTTGAATAGTGACATGAATTAGTGAGACTACTTTTTTATTTTTTATTATTTTTTATATCCTTTCTTTCTTTCTTTCTTTCTTTCTTTCTTTCTTTTGCTTTATATTTATTTTGTTTTCCAGGGAGTAGTAAGTAAAGTTATCCTATCACAGTTTAAAAGAAGCAATGTGCAGTCGCAATTGCTTTAAGACTCCAAACGGGAAGCACGGATTTCCCTAAAATTGCATCATAACACAGAACTGAAATGCTGATTAATGTGTCTCTATTGCAGATAACATCTAAATAGTCAAAAAAATTATTCTGTATAGGTTATCACCCTAAATTGCTTTTATTTCCATAATTTCCTATTGGTAGCAGAAATACTAAAAATATATGTTGCTAGTCTGATAGATATTAAAATTTATTTTTGAACATGAATATCGACTAAATAGGACAACCAATCTTCGGAGCAGTGATTTTTCATTATTCATTTGTAACACATTACTTGTTTCGAGGAACCACCTCCCCAACAACAAACTGAAAAAGTGGCCCCTTATAGTCACGCATGAACGCACAGCACACAGTGTGAACAATGTGAAGTTCTTTCTCTGCATTTAACCCATTCACTAAGTGAAGCAGTGGACCACCACCAACGAGGAGCAGTGTGTGGGGACGGTACCTTGCTCAAGGGTACCTCAGTGGTGCCACTAGCAGTCGTAGGATTCAAACCCACAACCTTCTGATCACAGGGGCAACTCCCTAACCACTAGACCAAACAGATGAAACCGAAATAGTTCTACCAGCTAATCCAGCCTCTTGACAGACTGTGTTAAGAGGTCATACCACTACTATTTTACATAGAAATTTAAAGCTGGTCTGGAAGAAGAATATAACGTGTCATGCTTTAATTGAGGTCTACACTGCTATAAAAAGACCAGCCCTTCAGAGTGTTTTTTTTTTTTCAACATGATTTAGCCAAAGAGTCCATATGCACATACATCCAAAAACAAGATATTAGCTGATATTACTGGAACTAGGTAAACTGTGGTCAGAAAAAAATTCTATATTTTACCTCACTGACTACTGTCTGTGCAAAATACACATCACATTTTATTTTCAAAAGCCATGTTTTGTCCAGGATGGCCTAATAGAGCACAGACACCCATACCTCAGAAACATTATTGCTTCATTTAAAGCCAAAGCGATTCTGAGCTGCAACTACCTAGAAAAAGCATCCAAGCCTAGTAGTGTTTAACCTCTGGGTTGAGGCCCCCATGGGCCATGGTGATACTGTTAGTGGTCCACCGACCATAGTTTTCTCTTCATCACAAAACGTATGTTGGCAATATATAGACCGACAGAATGTTAACATGACAAATCTCATTGTGATAACTGTTTGCGTTAAGACATATTATATTATGTGATCACACGTTCAGGCGAACTTTGAGGGTACACTGGTTATTGTGAATTTATACATACAGACAGATCCTAAAACAAATCTTTAACCAAGCGTTTGTGGTCAGTGGAGAGGACCACAGGTTGTAAAAGATTGGGAACTCCTGTTTTAGTACAGTGTGGGTAAAAGGCTTGCCTTTTGGAACTCATACCTGACATTTTTGCCCCATTTGCAAATAAAATACAAATAAAAAAATCACTGTCGCAGGAGTCTTATAACAACACAGGAGAGCACTTTGAGCACTTTGGTGAGATCTACAAGTGAACTGCGAAAACTGAAGTGCTCTGTCTGCACTGCGCATTGTTCAGATGTCTCAAATAAGCAGCAGGACATCTAGCCAAAGGTATTACATTCAGTGCGCGTGTGTGTGTGTGTGAGAATCAGTCGAGGAGCCGGGCGGTTTGTTTGTCTGTGCTGCGTGGTTCCTGTGGGCTCTGCAAGACAGTGCTGATACTGTAGAATAAATGAATAAATGATGTAGGGTTTAAGCAGGTCCTGCGCACGGAGAGCCACTTCCAGAAAGAGACTTTGGCCTCTCCGGTGGGCTTTTGCCTTTCTGAACAGCAAATAAATCCTCAGCTTCTGCCTGTGTGTTATCCTCAGTCTCACATTCTATGCTTTCCCTGCCTGGTTTTCTTCTGTGTGTTCACTTCAGGTTCTTGTATCAACTTTTGTTTTGGTCGGCCCAGATTTCGCTCCTCACTCAGTTTTTTTTTTCTTTCTGTTTGTGTCTGTCTGCCGTTCTATTTTCCCCTCACACTGGGTTTAAGAGTACTTTCCCAAGTGAAGTCGAGGCTCGCCTAGTCTCCGTCTGCACAGAAACACGAACAGTACACCAGAGGACTGCTGTACAGAGTTAAGGCTGTAGTCTGGGGAAATAAATCTAATTTTTGTAGTCAGTCAGTGAGGACATGTTTGGTGTCCCAAGTTCACTTCTTTAGATTGGCTCTGGAGCTGCAAAACTAACGTAGCCAAAAGTTAATGGATAAAAATACTACTCTTATTACCATTATGCAAGCTAAATCAGCACAACTGCCTCAAATCACATTAAGCAATGTTAAATACACCTGCTTGACACTGTATATCATACACTGTAAAACAGAGAACAAAGGAATTTGAGTTTGGTTGGAGGTTTGAAAAGATGTAAAATATTATTTCACATCGGGAACATCATGTATGTATTTAAGCTGAAGGGAACATGGTCAATTGAATGGTACCACAGGAAGTATTTTTTTAAAGCTGAAGAAAACCTTTTTTTTTTTTTTTTTTTTTTTTTACAGTGTGCTGTTATCTCTAACCCAGCAAACATGAGACTCCTGCCAGACATGCAGATTAAGTCTGTATTGCGTCAGTCAGTCCAGGACCAAGTCTGTGTGTCAGATTCAATATTTATGAATTTCAGAAGTTCAGGTTCAGTATTTGGTCATCTGACCACAATGGATGTTCAGTATTTGAACGTCTCTCTGGGTGGTTTTTTAGATGCCTGTGGACGTGCAAGACAGGTGCAGGAAATCAGCAAAAGTTGTCAAAATCAGTCGTGGTTCGTTGCCTGTTGTAGAATAATGTTCCTGTTGCTGTCAACATAAAACTTTCATTCTGCCTCCTCAGGGGAACATCTTTTTAACAGAACTTTGCTCAGTGGGAAAAGTGGACAAAAGGGCTGAAGTCACATAGCTTAAAACAGCATCAACAGTTGCCTGCTTGTAAAAGCAGACGTTCTACCATTGCAGTATTCTGCAACTTCGAAGCTATAAAAAAGATATCAAAATATGCTTCTGTCTGCATTCTTTGGTCTATTCCTAAATTGACCAGCAAAAATATGATAATTTCTCTTTTGTTCATTTTTATGTTAGTGATGGTATGAAAGGTTGCTGAAGTATTATTTGTATTTCATTGTTATGCTTATTTTTCAGTTTAAATGACTAAAATGCATTAAAATTATGTCTTTTCTTACAATTATTGTAAATGCAATTTCAATTTGATTATAAGATTGTCCCAAGACTTATTCTGTCATTGGTGTTACAGATGCATAGATAGTAATTCAAATATTTATTACATGGATACCTTAAAGGATACCTTAATGTCCTTATATATATATATATTTTTTTTTTTTTGGTAAATCTGGCTAAAATACTGATAGCTTGTGTCCCAAAAATTTGAGTAATTTCAGTAATTCGAGTAATTTTTCAAAATACCAGGCAGAATTTTTTTACATTTTCTACATTTCTCTGAAACTGCAATACCAGTGGACTATATTCTGGTCATTTTGTCAGGGATATTAAAACATGATTTGTGTTCATTGTAACAGACTGTTTTATGCTCAATTATAAATGAGCTTCCAATACAATGGTAGAATAACCTGGATAACTGTAGGTCATGGAGAAAAGTAAATGTTTTTGTCAAGCTAGCACTTTTACCACTCCATGACTGAAGAAGGACCTGTTCTCTGGCTCTCAGATCACAGGGGCTGCTGGGCTAAAAGCTAGCATGGTGTGAGCAGCCCCTCCCTGCGCTTGCTGGATCTGAGAGCTGCTTTGGGCAGGCTTCTGCTAATTTGTTCTGTCTTTGTACTGCCCCTTACTCGGGCGGAGGAGCCCTCATAAAACAGATCAGCAGCAGTCAGGGACAAGCACTCATGCTTGTCGCTAGCTGTGGTTGATCTCATGCTTCACTATAATTGCTGAGCGCGGGCAACAAGAGGCAACAATTACCCTTGCAGCAAGCTGGAAGCTTTCTGGTTAACATTCACAGCATTACTGTGCTCTCTCTCTCTTTCTCTCTCTTTCTCTACTCCATCCTCTGAACCACTCTCTTTCCCATTTCGTGCTTTTCATTTTGAAACGAGATAAATGGGCCAGACATCATTTGTGAGTAAATTACAGTCGAAGGGCTTTGTCTTGGTAGGCCTCTTTATTATGTTTCATGTTCTGGCATTACATGAGTGTGAGGCATGAGCAAAATCAGTTCTGTGACTCTCTTTAGTCTGTTAGGCCTCATTATTGTGCATTGTTGTTATGATGAACCTTTATTTTCTTATATTTATTTCTTATGCGTTTACTGTGTTTTCAACTCAAATCAGCATTTTGCGCAGTGACTTTACATATTAAAGACTAAGCATGTTCTGATGAGAACAATACCACATGCCAGCACATTTGTGACAACACTACTTTTGATATATTGGCAAAAACTCAAACATTAGATATGCTTGTTGGGATAACAGCACTCATCGGCACTCGAACCGTTTATCTGATAAATAACTGTGTGAAACAATGTAACAGAAATATGTCAACTGAATATTAGTGCAGAAGTTACTATGCTTAGCAAGTGATGTACATGTTGATGAACAGCATCATCCACAGGCAGAGAACATACACAATATGGACAAAAGTATTGGGCCACACCTCTTAATTACTGAATTCAGGTGCCCCCTTACTTGCAGGACAGTCTTAATGCTTCAACATACCAAGATATTTTGGACAACGCCACTGACAAAGCAATGTCCATAAAGACATGGTTGGATGAGTTTTGTGTGGAAGAACTTGACTGGCCCGCACAGAGCTCTGACCTCAACCCCATCCAACACCTCTGGGATGAACTGGAACAGAGATTGCGAGCCAGGCCTTCTCGTCCAACATCAGTGCCTGACCTAATAAATGCTCTACAGAATTAATGGGCACAAATTCCCACAGAAACTCCAAAATCTTGTGGAAAGCCTTCCAAGAAGAGTGGAAGCTGTTGTAGCTGCAAAGGGGGGAACCAACTCCATATTAAAGTCTATGTATTTGAATGCAATGTCATTAAAGTCCCAGTTGGTGTAATGGTCAGGTGTACCAATACATTTGTCCATATAGTGTACCTGTCCTCAGGGAGAGAGCATACCTGTCCTCATGTTTTCTTCTGAATGGTGAACTGATGGGGCATAACTGTGCATGCTAGATGAGAGAAGAACTCTCTGAGCTTCATCTTGTTCTTTTTCCTCTCACAGCTCCAGGTGTCCACCACTGACATGAGTGGCAAACTGGTGGAGGGACCAGTTGACCTGGACGTATACGTTATTGACCAGAATGACAACAGACCTATCTTCAAGGAGTCCCGCTATTTCGGAGAGGTTCTGGAGGGTTCGCCCACAGGTACAGCCTATCTCTCTTAATACTTTTGTACTGGAATGGAAGAGTCCAAGGACGAATCACTTGTGATGGAAATCAGCCTAGACAGTCACTGCAGTGACTGAGATCATTCTGTTCCATTTGAAGCAACATAACTGCCTGTTCTGCCCCAAAAATATAAGAGTCATGCTAATTTTATTATCTTTCATTACCATATGAAAGGTACTGTAACATCTTACTGAAGTGACAGTGTTTGTCACTGTTTCTTAGGACTTGAAACAGTACATTATATAAAGAAGTGAAGAGAAATGCATTATTTATAGCATGCGTACCCTGGAGAAGCATTCATTTTGCAGAATGCACCCTAATCTACCCAGGCCTGCCTTTAGGGGGTCATTTAGTGGGACAATGCCCCACCTCCCAATCATGTCCCACTAAAGTCACTTATTTTAAAAATAGTGGCAAGCAGCAAAAACAAAGTGAAACTAAACTGTGCAGTACTTACTGAAAATGCCCAGTTGAACACAGGTCAGGAGTAGGGTTGGACAGCTGTGAATTTCAACTGGCTTCATTTGTGCCAGTCAGTGAATCTACATTAAATGTTGAATCAAATTTGACACTGTTCAACCTAGTTGAGTAAAGTTGATGCTGTTTTGATGCATCCACCTTACAGGGATCTTCTAACGTAGTCTTTCCATCTCTAGTCTTGAAGGCTAACTGTCCACCTGATCCAACTAATTAGCTCAAGTAAGGTTCTCAGAGTTCTTGTCCCTCCTACAGTCACACAGTCTCTTCTTATACCTAATTGTAAATAAGGCATTGTTTGAACTCACAAACAGCCTTTGAACCCTGAGTTGAAGTCGGTGTGGTAATGCAGGAAAAGCACATTGGGCCTCCAGAACCGGAGAGAGACTGGGAAAGACTGAGACAGAAAATCTCTGGTCTTCCTGATATCATAGCTGCCATCATCTCTGTTGGTGAGAAAAGCTTTGTTGGTCTTGTGGTGTTGCACTTAATCACACAGGAAATGGAGCATTTGCAGTCAGAGTGAAAGCTCCCTTCCTTTGGGCTGCCCTCCTGGCCTGCCGAAATGGGAAGTACTCTCAGACACCACAGAGCCTTCAGAGCCCTCCCACCCCTCCAGAACACACTATCTCCATCACTCTCTGCTCCACTTCCATCTCTCACATCCCTTCCCTCTTAATTTGCCAGCTTCTCTCTGGTGACCATTGCTATGGAAACCTGTAAATATAAGAAAGAGAGTTGCGGAGGTGTTTGACCTGCCGAAAACACACACACACACACACACACACACACACACACACACACACACAAACAAACACACACACACACACACACACACACACACACACACACACACACACACACAGGTTTGTTTTATCTAATGCCAGGACATATGTATTAGGTAATATCTATATGTAAGAATTTTCTAAGGCTATCCCTAAAACTAACCTTAACTTCAGTAACCCGCAGAAAATACTGTTGCTTTTTTAGTTGTCAAAAGTACAAAGAAAAATGGGACTTTTGATGAAAAATCATTTTAAAAAGTCAGGACAGTTATAAGTTGTAACAATCTGAGGACAAGGACGAACAGAACCGTCGGCTAGACCAGTGTAGCGTGGCGGATGAACCCAAATGCGGATGAGCGCATAAGAGCAGGTAAACCACACGCTTTGTTCTGAGAACGCTCTAACCAAGAGTTAGGATTCCCACCGGAATCCTCATTCTCCCACACACAGCCGAGATAAAGAGTAGAGGAGAAGGGGTGGTCTCAGAGTACTCACGGTGCAGTAAAGCATGGATTGGGTTGAGTAGGGAACTCAGTGACTGAGCGGTGTGTGTATACCGGCATCCTGTTTAAAAACCCTGTGACGCGCCTCATTTCTGAATGCCTTTGCGTGTCACGTGACTGGTGTGTGTGACATAAGTTAGGCCTCTTTTTTCTGTTTTAAGTTGGAACCTCTTTGTCCTACAAGATTTACATTTTTTCTAGTCTCCCACTGAGCCGTCAGAGTCATCTGACCAGCGTTCTATAAGCGATGCATTAGCAGTGTGTGTGAATGAACCTTGTGTATCGGGTTGCATAAAAACACTGAGATCATCATCATAGGGCTGTCTCAGTGCAGAAACGGCCTGTGCTCATATCATTAGGACATAAACAAACCCTCATCAGTTTGAAACACGGATGAGTGCTGAAGAAAAGCCTAATGGCAAAGAACAACTGCACATCCAGTATAGTTCCATCTAGGCTTTCCTAGAGTGTTTTTTTTTCCACAGTTGTTAGTTTGTTTGTGGAAGTGATACATTTATTTCAACGGAATGGCACTGCCTGTGCAGCTGTGAAGGCAAAATAAGCTGAAAGCTGCAACAGCAGGAGGCTTCCGTGCTGCTTGTGGAGCTTTCGCTAACTTGGTTAAGCAAAGTGGGTTTATCTAATAGCCAGAGGAGGAAATGAAATTTGGCTGAAGGACTTAATAAAGTTAAAAGTAAATCCCCCCTCCGTGCACAGGGCTGGAATCAGAGAGGTGCTAAACACCCACAGGCCCTTTCACTGTTCTACAAGCCTCGGCCAAACAGCACAGCAATACTCCCCTCAAGGTGTGTGTGAGAGTGAATGAGAGGGTTTATTTTATTTATTCATTTTGTATGAGGCAGTATCTTTGTTTGTGTGTTACAGCTGTGTCTACGTTTATGGTGTACTAGCCACTTTTAGTGCAAGCAGTGTGTGTTCACCATGGGAGATGTTATATGATTAAGTGGGTGTTTACTAGAGGTTTGTTGATCCGGGTGGATCCGGGTTGATCCGGGTGTATAGTTCGGGTGTATTATACTTCCTGTATGCATGTGTGCCATGTATTGTGTATGCAGGCGTGCTCAGTGGGTGCGGGCGTACCTCGTTGCCCTCTTCTTGCCAGCTGCTTTTTTTAGCTGCAGATGTGCGCAGTAGGTTTCTTCCTGCAATCAATGTGATGCTACATGGGGAGCAGAGGGAAGATGAATCCAATATTCAGTACCGATATCAGTCCGATACAGGCCAAAATGACTTAGTTTTAGTCTCAATTTATCTGCTTTATAAATGAATTGTTTAGTTCTAAAAGACGGTAGAACTATTCGTAACAATTTTGGATCTGGATTTTTTTAAAGAATAACAGCTGATTTTTACTTATCTGATAAAGTTGGAATTAATCATAATTTAGCTTTGATGTGTCTTGAATGTGTAAAACCCACTTCCGATAATTTATATTATGAAAAAAAAAGAAAATTCTTGAAAGTTGTCTGTAATGTGTTATGCTATGAAACATATCAAATATTTCTGGGTCAGCATCAATATTGGCAGTTGTGTGCCATAAAAGTGTGATATATTCCCATATCAGTGAGTCCTTCAACACTGATTTAAATTCTAAATGTAGCAGAAGGGGAAAAGCCTTCAAGAGTTGTTGTGGTTTGAACATTTCCAATTTAGTTCAGACTGCAGGAAATACATGTAGTGCTGCTTTATCATCAGTTCTGTTGTCTTCAGCTTTCTGTAACAGCTGCTTTCTTCAGCATGTGTTCCTTACCATTGTGTGACAGCAGCCTCTCTCTCTCTCTCTCTCTCTCTCTCTCTCTCTCTCTTTCTCTCTCTCTCTCTCTCTCTCTCGTCTACAACAGGTGTGCAGTTCGGGTGTATTATACTTCCTGTATGCATGTGTGCCATGTATTGTGTATGCAGGTGTGCTCAGTGGGTGCGGGCGTACCGCATTGCCCTCGTCTTTCCAGCTGCTTTTTTTTAGCTGCAGATGTGCGCAGTAGGTTTCTTCCTGCAATCAATGTGATGCCACGTGGGGAGCGGAGGGAAGATGAATCCACTGTGCTTTACTGCTCTTTGTCAAAGGTCCCATTGAGAACGAGCATATGCATCTGTGTGCATCGAGTATGAAAAACAAAATTTAAAAAGCTGTTTAAAGTTTGGGCCTCCTACTATAGCCACAAGCAACATTACCAGTAAAATATATTAGACAGTTAAGACACATTCACAACCAGGTGTTTTCTGGGCAATAAGCATTTATTTGTTTGGCATGTTGTTAAATAAACAACATATTGTGAAGAACTATTTTTCGCCAGCAAATTTTTTAGTTTAAGGCTTCCTTTGAGGATACTGAGTGCCAGTGACCCCCCTTCTCCCACTCGTCCCTTGCATCCACCAGAACTCCATTTTCCTCTTTTTTGCACAGCTGTTGCTGACTCTCTTATACAAGACACATTAGGCTTTTATATGAAATTACAGATAACTTAAGTGGCTGCTGAATGGGTGTAAATTGTGACTGGTTGACACATATACTAAATTTAAATAATGTTTACAGTAATTCCATTTTAGACTGGTTCCAGAGATATAGATTTAGTTATTTTGTGACTATTATTTTTAACAGTGGCCATTGGAAGGAGCTCTGACACTTTCTAATAAAGAAATCTGAAAGAAGGAATCAAATACAGGATAATAGTGAAGTCTCAACTCATAATACCAATTATTAGGCAGACACACATAGATTGAATCGTCTTTTACCTGTGTGTAAACAATTACACTACAGCTGAAATGTTTGATTACAGATAAGGATGTACAATTATTTGAATATGCATGTCTTGTTCAACTTCATTGCTTTCACATAATTAGTGGGAAACTAGAATGGCTTTATTGAGAAAAATGTGTCCACAATAATCAACAGATCTGTAGATGATTCTAAACTAAATAAAGCTGCATAGCATCACGAATGAGGGTATAATAGAGTTGACCTTGATCAAATTATTGTACATAGATATTTTGATAGTACATTGTTTATACATTTCAACCATGATTAATATGTAGGGTGAGGAGCTCAGACCGGAGATGCTTGCATTCGAGCCGCTGCCCTTCCGCACTGAAAGGAGGTGGTTTGGGACTCTAGTTAGGTTGCCTCCTCAGCACCTCCCTTTGGAGGTGTTCCAGGCACAACCAACTGGGAGGAGACGACAGGGCAGACCCAAAATTTGCTGAGAGGATTATATATCTCTACTGGCAGGTGGAGGAGCAGGTGGACGTGGCTGGGGAGAAGAACGCCTGGGCTGCTCTACTTGTGCTGTTACCGCTGCGATCCAAACAGTAGAAAATGAGATGAGATTAATATGGCAAGTGATTCCAAACTTTTGACTGGCATTGTTCCCAACACATACTGCGATGCATCAACAGCAGCACCTGGTTCTGCTGCTGCTCAGGTGTTACCCCCAGTAGCGCTGACCCTAATCACAGCCTTTCCTGTCTCTCCAATCACAGCCTTTCTGTTCTAGTTGTGACTGGTCAGCGCCTCTAGCAGGCTTTCCATTCCCTCACCTACTGACAAGACGCCTCTCACCTCAGGTGTGTGTCACAGCCTGCACTCCGGCACCTACACAGTGGTGTGCGAGTGCTGGGGCGTCAGCCTCTGAAAATAAAAGGCTAAAAAAAATCAATAGCTAATTGCCAGGACAGGCCCCCGAGGAGAGGCAGCCAGACCCCAGTCCTGATTGATCCAGCCAAGAAAATGATTGGGCTGTGGGTGACACTAATGCCAGCAGGTAATTTGTAGCATAATGCCGTTTTGTGTGCGCAGCTAGGATTTCCCAGCTGCTGAGCAAAGCTCTCACACACCGACCCCTGCTCTCTTCTCCTCAGGGCCTTTCACTCTCACAATGCCTCATTATCTGTCCCTCAGTCTGGCAAAGCTCGCTAAATTAAGGGCTGTCACGTGGCATGGATCGAGTAAGGCCACTTTGGTCACTCCGGTGGCCTTGATGGGTTGGTCGGGAGCTCACTGAAATCTTTTTCACATTTGCACCCTGGAAAATAATATTCCAAAAGTAGGTCTATCACAGTTGCTATGTAATCAATCATTATTTGAACTCATTGCAGTTCATTAAAACATTTTCTATTCTACTGGTGCAGCAAGTAAATGTGAATTGTGTGCACTTTCATCAGTTGGTTTGAGACAAACAAAAGTAATAATATATATATAGAATTTATTGAGACATGTATCTTAGAATAACAACAGATGGTCTAATTTCTAACATATACAAGGCAGTTTATTTATTAGCTATACTCCAAGATATCACCAGTGAGGATGATTGCCATCACTTAGGATTCCTCATCTTTGGATTTTTCTTGTGTTTTTGGTGTTATTTTCTAGTTTTCTTGCAACTTGTAATGCACTGATTACATATGACAGACAGCTTCTTCTGGACATCTGACAAAATTTGCAGTCTGGAACTACACCAATAGACTTTTCTATGAATGGATGTCTCACCTTGCTTACCTGTGAAGAAACATCGAAGAAGAGGGGAAAAAGAGTCAGAATTCTGGCCAGGCTGAGGAGCAGACACCACCATTCCCCACTTCCCAGCATTCCCAAGTGAATCTCCAATCTTTGGACTAGGATGGCTTTCTGTTAGGACTTTAAGAGCTGCAATGTCTTTGTTTTTACTGAGACATGCCTGGATCCCTCAGTCCCTGACTCAGCCATTGTAACTGAGGGACTCTCCATTCATTGCCAGGACAGAACAAAGAAGTCAGGGATACGCTAGGGAGGTGGCATGTGCTTAATGATCAGCAAACAGTGTGTTGATGTACAGACACCACATGGGCACTGGACGAAATGTACAATGTTCTTGACCAACAGGAAACATTACACCTGGAGGTAGCTTAGAATGTAACTGGCAACTTTATCAAAGCCAACCTGAGAAACATTTTGCCGAAGTATCACCAGCACATACTCTTTCTAACGGGCAACCATAACATCCTCATACTCACACGCCTACAAAGCCCGTCCCTGACCGGCTTTTGGCAAATCAGTCTTTGGTCCTGTTGCTGCCAGCCTACAGACAGAAGCTGAAATTCAAGCAGCCTGTGACGTGATTGGTTCAGCGCTGGACCAACCGATTACATATCACCCTGAGTCACTGCTTCCACATAACAGACTGGAAAACTTTCTGGATTGCTGCAGACAATAATTGCTGCAGTCTGCTCAGAGTGCAGACAGCTGCTTTTAAATCTGGAGATCCATGTGAGTACAGAAAAACCCAGTATGCACTCAGAAAATCAATAAAAACGGCCAATAAACAATATAGGAAAAGGTGGAATCCTGTTACAGTGACTCTAACACCAGGCACATGTGGAGTGGGCTAAAGACTATCACAGATTAAAAGGGAATGAACTGTAGTGTGAGGAGGTGACTGCTTCTCTCCCTGAGGAGCTGAACACCTTTTATGACTGCTTTCAGGACTACACCAAGTTGGAGTTTCTGTCAGAGGACAATTGCCCTTTTCAAATATCTCAGGCAGACGTGTGGAAATACTTTAAAAAGTAAACAGACAAAAAGCTCCTGGACCAGACAATATCCCAGTTGTGCTTTTAGAGCATGTGCTCATGAACTGGCAGTTGTCTTCATAGATATCTTTAACCTTTCCCTGCTCCTGTCTGCAGTCCTCACATGCTTCAAGAGGACGATCATCATCCCTGTCCCAAAGAAACCAAATGTGAGCTGCCTTTATGACTATCGCCCAGTAGCACTCACCTCCATTGTCATATAGTTAAAGCTCACATCACATCCTCACTACCTGCTACACTTAACCACTACAGTTCCCCTATAGGACAAACAGATCCACAGATAATGCACTGCACACTGCCCTCTCCCACCTAGATCACAAAAACACATACATGCGGATGCTGTTCATGCTTCAGCTCTGCTTTCAACACCATAATTCCACCTGGTCTTGTCCTGAAGTTCCGTGATCTGTGCATCAGTGCCTCCCTGTACAACTGGATTCTAGACTTCCTAACAGGCAGACCAAATGTTGTACGGATTGTCAGTGTCACATCCTCGACACTGACACTCAGCACTGGTGCTCCTCAGGGTTGTGTGTTCAGCCCCGTGCCATAAACCCTGTTCACCCACGACTGTACGGCCACACACAGCTCCTGTACCATCATTAAATTTGCAGATGACATCACCATCATTGGCTGCATATCAAATAGAGATGATAAGCCTACATAGCAGAGGTGAGAGCCCTGACATGGCGTCAGGACAACAACCTGCTGCTCAGTGTCACCAAGACCAAGGAGCTCATCGTGGACAACAGGAGACTGCAGAGAGAGGGCACACCCCCATCCACATAGACAGACAGAGGTGGAGAGAGTCAGCTGTTTCAGATTCTTGGGGATTAACATCAGTGAGAATCTAAGCTGGTCACAGCATATAGGTGTGATCATGAAAGCAGCAAGACAGAGATGCCTCTTCCAGTGATGGCAGAAGAGGTTTTGCCTGAGTTCCAGAATCCTCACCAACTTCTCCTGGTGTACCGGTGAGAGTATTCTGTCTGACCTGGAATGGCAGCTGGAAAGCTCTGGACTGCAAAGCTCTACAGAGGGTGGTCAGACTGGCACAGGACTGAACTGCCAGCCATCCAGGACCTCTACTGACATCAATTCAGGAGAAAGACACAGTGGATCCTATCTGATCCCAGCCATCCCAGCCACAGATTCTTCACCTTCCTCCTGTCAGGCAGGCTATACAGGATCATCCAGACCCACACCGGCAGGTTCAAGGACAGTTTCTACCGGCAAACCCTCAGGCTTCTGAAGTGCTGAATGAAGCTGAATACTGAACACTGAATAGCACAACTCGGTTCCCTCTACAGTCACTTTAAAACTACAGTTACTTAAAACTCACCTTCTTTACTTCTATAGGAATGTATATACACTCTCTTACACTGCAGACATTTTATAAATACTTGCAAATGTTAAACACTGTTGTCTACTATGCACTTAATTATTTTACTGCTTACTGCTTTTACTATTCTACTACTTTTATTTCATTCTACGTCAGCGTTAAAAGTTATTTTATTGTGCAAACTTTCCAAGAATCTAAGTGTGCAAAAATTCCATTACTGGTATTGATGCTCCGTTGTTATTTGTATATGACAAAAAACTTTGCAAATTTGAAACTGGCTGGTCAATACCTCAATTTAAGCTATCCCTGAGCTTAAATTTTCCTTTACTCTCTGAGAAAGATAGAAGCTTTGCGGGCAGGTAACGACAGATAATCATTTTATGTCAGTAGGTCATATTACTAAGTACAGATACCTAGAACTATAGCTAAACCTTCTTCTTTAGACTTGTTTTATTGGATGCAGAAAATAAATTTGAAGGTTAAACAGCTAAAATTACCTAATTGTGGCAGGCCTAGGATTTTTTTGGAACATGCCATTAAATAACAAATTTTGGTGTGCTAAATACCTTTAATGTGAGTGATTTTTCTCATGTTTTTTATTGAGCGATCCCCTGAAAAGTTCTTTAGGAACGAAAATGTGGTTCTTTAGTGCCGTTGCTCCAAACTCCCCATTTTGGCATCACTATTTTTAGGAGTTTATATGCTGGGGCTTGTCCTCATGGCCCTCCAGATGGTCCACAGTTTTAAACTTCCCCAATATGTGGGAGTTGGTACTGAGCAAAAATACAGACTCTCTGGGGGGCCCTGACCACCAGTCTCAGAGTCACAGGTTTGGACAAAGGCATTCTTGTGATCCAAATTGAAAAATTTATAAATGCAGATAATTTTATCACTCCAGTCCTTACTTATCTCATTTCAGGTATTTGCCAGTATGTTTTAATTGTGTTGCAAGGCAAAGTAACAGCTTT
Source organism: Brycinus macrolepidotus (assembly GCA_037974445.1). Lineage (NCBI taxonomy): Eukaryota > Metazoa > Chordata > Actinopteri > Characiformes > Alestidae > Brycinus > Brycinus macrolepidotus. The sequence goes on along the minus strand of JBBPCZ010000019.1, from coordinate 12,454,274 downwards.
GAAATGGCAAAGTGCTAGTTGATGTTAAGTAAGGTACTCTCACCTGAGGAACACAGCTGTATCTCAGGTCTGCCTGTTTATGTGTTGGTGTACGTGTGCATGGGTGCGACGAGAGCTCACACATGGCTGAGGTGATGCTGGTGCTCAAATGTCTCATCTGGCTTCCATCACACAGCAGAGCGTCACACAAACACGCACTGATGCACACGTTTGTACACAGCTGGCTGCGCTGTCAGTTAGAGAGGAAAGGGAGATTTCAGCACAGCTAGTTATCTTCTGAGAGTGCCCACACTCCTCATGAGTTCACGCTCTCGTTCTGTTCACAGCTATCATCAGAGAATCAGAGATGGTTACAGCAGTGTCGCTGCACAATCTGTTTACTTTTTTCATTTGGGCTCTGATATTTCTCTGCTAAGAAGTTGATATTGGACTCTGCTTCTTTTTGAGATTGTGCCACCATACTCTTCAAATCCCTCTACATCTGAATACAATTTATAACTTAGATGCATATTTCATCAGTGCATTTGGTCTTGAAGGGGTGGCCTGCATCACTTTACAGCTAAATTGCATCATTACGGGCGAGTCAAATGGGCTTTCCCTATTGATTCACTCTCACTCACTCTCTCTGCTTGGCCCTCCCTGATGGTGGACCGTTCTGGGTGAGCACTATGCAAATGGATGAGCGACTCCCAGAGTTTCAGAGGACGATGAAGTGAGTGCACCGCGCTGGGTGTAAGTGCTGGTTCCGGCGGGTGTCTCCCTCTGGGGGTTCTGCTACACAAGTACCGCTAATCTATTACAGAGTTTCCGTTCCCTTCCTTTTCCCACTTCTCCAACAGAGCACTGTACATATACTTGATTACCCTGTACCTCTCTGTCTGAGAGAGCGAAAGGCAGAGGGAGAAAGAAAGAGAGCGAGAGTAGAATGGGAACACAATCTGGCCCCGTCTCTGTGCTCCCTCTGTCCCCTGTCTCCGATGCCCTGTGCCATTTTAAAGTCTCTGCACTCCGTGCTCTCCAATTTAGATTATCTTCCTCTTCATTGTTTCACTGGAACATTTCCAGACAAGATAACTGCTTTAGAAGTGGACCACAGTCCCCCCAGTGGCTCTTAAAGGGCTCCTGATGAAATGGAATTCAGACGGCAGGTCCCAAGGAGATAACATTTCCAAAGAACGATTCCTCTTTCCGTTCCTTACTTTTAAATGCAAGGCAGGACATAATCTCCTCATCAGCGGCGGTCATGCCACTGAAGAAGTAAGAGCCGGCCCTCTCTTCTGCAGGTAGCGTAGGTGCATCTGGCTCCTGCCATCGGGGAGGGGAAGCCTTTAGCGCTCCACTGAAGCTTGCTAATGTTTTCACACTCAGCTTTTTTCTCGGCTGCCTGCCATCACCTACGATTGGTTGAGCACAGCTCTCCCCAAGGAAGTGCTCGAGCATTAAAAGGAATACGAGATCAAAGTACGAACGAGGTGCTGGAAGAACTTATAGGAATGATTACAGATGTTTGCATGAGTTCACAGCGGTACATATTGCAGCATTAGCTGGGAAGGAGCTGTCATCAGTGTGAGTCGCCGGGTGCGCTGCTGAGTTTTCTGCCGGGTAACTCGCAGACCAGCTGGATATAAAAGCAAGAACTTTTAAGTTTGCTGTCAAATATATAAAAGGCAGAAGCTGAGAGTCCTCGTTTTGTTTTTTTTTTCACGTGTCAGTTCAAATGTCAGATGTGACACGCAGCTAAAAGAAGAGTCCTGTGAAGGACTATATCTGCCAAGATCACTTTTCAATCTTCTCCTCCCTCTGCCCTCGAATCGTGGAGTTCTCTCCGCAGTCATGGCCAGTCTTTATGTTTTAAACTGCTCATTCAGTATTCAGCATGACACAGTGGCTCAGTAGTGTGTAGATAAGTGCAGGAGCCAAACTCAGTCTGAAGCCTTTCTGTTCTGTGTCGATGTAGCTGCCAGTCACCCACTCATGCTTATTTTAAATGACATTAACATGGCTTGTTTGTACAAAGAGCTGGTCAATAATGACACAAACAAAGGCTCACTCTTTCTCTTCTTCTCTCTCTGTCTCTATCTCTCTTTTTCTCTGTTGTTTTCTCTCTCTCTCTCTCCCTCCCTCTCTCCTGCTTTATTCGTTGTGTGGTGTGCCGCTATAAGAGTTTTGTGCATTTTGCTGGGAAAGCATAGCTCCTGAAGCACACTTGCCTTGGGGATATAAACACTTTGATTGAGTATTGATCTGGAATGGAAGTGTCGTGGATGTGACATAACCTCGTGAGGGATGATGGAAAAGGGTTTTATCACAGCCAAATCGGCCTGCCTTGATAGCACCATGTAAAGATGATGGTGTAAGTGCTACAAGTCACCCAAAGATGTTCTAGTCACATTTTACAGTTCACCTAAGGCCCTGTCTCTTTAACTCATCAGCCACTTCATCTTTTCCCAACAAAAGCAAGAGGCCAGCTCCATCAGCATCTTTCAAATGGTCATTCATTCATCTCTCCTTATTAAGCTATAAAATTGTATATGCCCCCCCCCCACACACACACACACACAATCACTCACACTGTGTTGCTGCTGAATGAGAGAGCTCTGATTTGTGCTGAGAATTGAAAGAAGGAGGCATAAGGTCACAGCATCATCTTGTGAACCAAGAAACAATGGGAGGAAATCAATGGGCAAAAGGCTAAAAAGAGTGGAGTGGTGCTGACATTTATGATGTGGCAGATTCACACAGATCTGCAAATGGCCATAAGAGAGCACCCGAGCCCAGAGGGGTGCAGTCCAGCACACACAGCAACAACCAGTAGTACACTCACCTAAAGAGGGTTCTTGCCTCATACAGATTTAGATGTGCTCCGCAAGTCTTGCCTAAATGCTTTGCAAATGAAATGGATTTCGTTTTCTTATTTTTCGTTGCCTTCCCCTTGCATTGACAGATGGCAGAATGGGTTTTGTAAAAGGCACTCAAAGCCACGATTGAGCAGGATGAAAGTGGAGACCTGTCAGTACTATATTTCCCTAAAGTTCTGCACTAAATCACTTTGAATTGCTTTTCCTTCTTGTCAAGATGCGTGCAAGTTTATTTGTCCCCCCCGGGAGGAAACAAGTATAGCATTCTAGTTTCAGACACGAGCAGAAAAGCCTCTTAATTACTTTGTGGGCCTTTTATGGTTTCCACCATCATAGTTCTGAATGCCAAGCGTGATTTCCAGATAGCTCTTCAGGCCCATGCTCAGTCCTCGGACAGATTAGTTTATGTGAGGAAATGACTGCAACATCTATTGCAGGAAAAATGAAAAGTCATTTATCAGCTTGACTGGCGGGCAAATACAAGTGGGTGAAATGCTCATCCCTGGCTAAAGCAACTTCATGTGGGTAGTGCAAAGGTCTTGTTGCCTTTAACAATATATTTCAGAGAAGCATTTGGTCTATGAGAAGGAAGTAAAAGGTCGATTCATTTCAAACTCTCTTTGATGTGGTGCACTGTAGGGAGCAATACACTGTAAATCCCAATGTCTGGCTTTCAAACAGTTTTCTGGAATGCTTAGACCACATGTTTTTTTCTCTGTGTTTTGTTCTAACGTCCACTGGAAATGCTCTCCAGGGTGGACATTTTTGAAAAAAGTGAAAAATGCAGTTTTTTTTTTTTGGAAATACAGGCTTCTTTGTGATATTTTGTACATGTTTGTTGCAGTTTCCATTTACTGAACATATAGAATTCTGTCTGAAATATTGCTGATGACTGTTTATATTTGACAATTTTAGAGGTGTGATAATGTTCACAACTGGACTTAGGTTCCTTTTTCATATACCAGTGTGGGGAGAATTTTTTAAATGAAGAAAAAAACTGAAATATTCAAATTCATGTGATTATTCAACATTCCATGTTTTTATACTTGAAAACAAGCGCAGTGGCTACCGCTGTCACTACAGAGCAAGGAGGTCCTGGGTTCGATTGTCGGATGGGATGGCGGAGGGTGTTTGCATGTTTCCTCTAGGAGCTCCAGTTTTTTTTTTCCCACAGTTCAAAGACGAAGGTGAACTGGAGATACTAAATTGTTCCTAGGTGTGAGTTTGCATATGAATGTGTTTGTCTGTGTACCCTGTGATGGACTGGTGAACTGTCCAGAATGTTTCTCTACCTTTCACTTTGTGACCACTGGTATGGGTTCTATGACCCTCCATGACCCTGGTTAGGTTAAAGCGGCTTGGATATGATGCTACTCAACACTGTGATGCATTGAAAACGTGTTAAATGTTCGGATTTACTGGGAAGGTTTACACTGAGAAGGCTGTGCCACAGTGTGTTCTCCTGAGCTTCACTTACCATTCAATTCTGATCCTGCCCCACCCATCTCAGAGCCTGATAAAGGCAATTGAATAATACATAACCAAGTGTCAGCAACTTTAGATAGATATAAGCATTTATGCTGACTCAGCCTTGACTTCAGTGCACTCTGAATGAATTCTGGGACACAGAAAAGGGGAATATTTTGAGATCAGGACCCTTAAAGCTTGCCATAGAGACACTAGACTCCTTCGCACCTTGCCCCTAGTGTCAGACACTCTATGCAAACTGCTGAGCATTGCGTGCTTCTAAATAGCATCTTTAGTTTTCTTCCCGTAGATTTTTGTGAGTTCTTTTACACTCAGTGCACCCAAGCATAAATATAATTTGAAACTACAGAAGAGTACATTGAACGCTAGAAAAAAATTCAAAAGCGTTTACTGTCACAATGTGGAAAATTAGCATACCCACATAAATTTTGTGCTGAACGAAAACTGATTTATAATACATTTCTGCTGTGCCTGAGGGAGAGCAGTTGGCCCCTTATTGATTAGCTCAAAGCCAAATGGGTAGACAGTATGTTTTGTGACTGAGCCTGTTGTGTTTCATCTGGGTTAATCACATCAGAAACACTGGACTTTAATTACAAAGCAGAGGCCCAGAAGTCAACAATGAGACACGTAACACACTATATTTATGTCAATGAGACATGTAACACATGTTACTTATAATAATGCTCACTCTGAAGCCCTAAGCAAGCTTAAAATGGCTCTGATTAGACCTGCGACTCCTCTTTATTCTAATCACAGTGATTACAGCACGCTAGGGTAAAATTTGATTAAACAAAGGCACATGCTTTGCACGTCCCCTGGACTTAGGAGGATCGAGTCTAAACCTAATGGCAAATCTAATTGCAAATTAAATTGTTTCTAATCAAATATTCCAAATCCAAATAATTGTAGAAGGTTTATAGCCCATTGAGGAGTGGTAGGGCGTCATTCCAACCTTTTTTTTTTTTTTCACATCATAAAACCTGCTTGCTATTCCCTCATACACTCACTCATTCATGTTTGTCTGGGTTACATGCACAGACTCTGGGAATTACAACCCAGTTTTCCTCTCCACTACAAAAATACTGAAACTTTTATGATGTAGAAAGGATATGTTTTATAAGCCTGCGTTGTTGAAGGCATTGGCCAGATTTTTCTACAGACTTTATTCTCTTCACTGGATGGGATCAGTTTTTCATGGAGAGAGGGAGTATTGTATTTTTACTGCAGGACGTCTGTGATGTGTATGACCGAACTCAAACAGGATAAGAAATCTCAGTATATATTACAGAGACGAGAGTGGCCACTCAGTTTACCCATTCCCATGACACAAAAAGTTCCATGCGCAAACATTTGTCTGCTAGCAAGTAGAAAATATGTCCAGACTTTAAATTTAGTCATAAAGTCATATACCCAAACTGTCCAGCTCACTGTTTAATCATTAGCCTTGCCAGTTTACAGTCAACAATCAACATCACTACAATAAATCAACCTTTCTTTGCTTGTTTTACAAATTTGAATAAACATTGGCTTGAAATGAGCCACAGATAATGCAAGTGCATTTGAGTGCATTCATAAGAAAGAAAAAATCTGGAAAATCCTTTTCCAGGAATGAACTATTTAATGATTTTACTATATTTCTGTTTTTTTGTTTGTTTGGTTTGCTTGTTTTTTGCAATGGAATTCAAATTAATTTAGGCTGATATTTAGTTTGTTCATTTTGTTTTATTGTATGTAATAAGTGTGTAAAATGATTGACCCGGCAGATTTTGACTAAAATTACTAAGATATCCTGGTAATACTTACATTAACCCACCTCCTCAGGTAAAACAAATACATTTATGGTATTTGGCAGACACCCTTATCCAGAGCGGCTTACAATCATTAGTTATAGGGACTGTCCCCCTTGAGCAATTGTGGGTTAAGTGTCTTGCTCAAGGACACAATGGTAGAAAGTGGGGTTCACAAGGTCATCGGGTTCACAAGTGTTTTTACCCACTAGAATACTAGCACCCCAATACAAGCTCCAATACAGCACACACACAAGTAAGCCATGCTGTAATGCACTTTATGTGCTTAAACAACATCCTTTCAGAATCATTTCTGTAGTCAACTTGCTTTGAATTGTTGGTTAGTAAGCACTATTCTGATGGGATTAGTTTTACATGAGGAGGTGGGGTAATATAATTTTACCGGTGTTTCTCAGTCATTTTAGTCCTGCCTAAATCCTCTGTGTCAGTCATTTTTATGTGTCAGGAAAAATTCCGGTGCCTTTCATCTCCTATAAAATGAACTGTAGAAATAACCTGAGGGTATATGAATCCTATGCAAATCGACATGTCAGCACACATGCGTCTATTTGCTGGAGTTTTCTTCAGTATGCAGGTACTCAGAGAAGCATTCACTTGAATTTACGGCTCTGTGGCTTAAAACAAGCCAATATATATGTTGTCTAACATCAGACTCCAAAACGTGTAATGTTTGAGTGGTGATGACTGCTGGCTGACAATGCTAATGACGTATTTCTTTCACGCAAAACAGCAAAGTAGAAGGCTGAGCTAAATGTTTTGACCTTTTTGGAGTGGATGTATTGTGTTAATGAAGCAGTCACTCCCATCTTATACTGAGATTTCTACTCCCATGTGAATTGGCAGTCAACACACCATAATAAAGTGGCCCCTTATAGTCACGCCTGAACACACCACAGCACACTGTGTTAACAGTGTGAAATTCTTGCTCTGCATTTATCCCATTCACCCGAGTGCAGCAGTGGGCAACCACTGGCACAGTGTCCGGGGAGCAGTGTGTGGGGACGGTACCTTGCTCAAGTGTACCTCAGTGGTGCCACTGGCAGTCCTGGGATTCAAACTCACAGCCTTCTGATCACAGGGGCAACTCCCTAACCACTAGGTCACCAGCTGCTCCATTACAGACATCCTCTGGTAAAGTTACACTCCCCACCTCTCCATGGAAAACTAATGCCACCCAAACAGAGAAGGAACGAGTATAAGACATTTTAATCATGGAATGCATTGCTAAGCGCTAAAGGAGAGAAGTACTGATGAGTATTCATGACTAACATTTTTTCTTTGTTATCTGGTTTATCTAAATGAGAATGTTGGTCTTGTCAGCCTCGCTGATAGAAACACTTTTAAGCAGCAGTTGTGGACTTATTTTTCCAGTTCTCTTATGCGTTCTTCTTATGCATTGTTCAGTCTCAAATGAAAGTTTTATTGATACTGATTTTTATTTATTTAAAGATTCAGGCTATATCTGCTCTCATTTAAAGGCGAGGGTAAGCAGTACAACTCAGGGAACAAATGATTCTGCCCTAATGGGCAGTCAAGGTTATAACTGAATTCAGTGAAGCATGTTACTAGAAACGAGAAGTTCATGCCTCTTGGTTAATCTATAAATGGAGTTGGTCTCATCTGGCTGTGTCCCATTTGACCCAGATTGGAGAGTGTAATTGAGCCCTCACTACAGCACATGCTGCCATCGTCCCTGTAAATGCCTTCGTATAGCAGCCTCTCACTGGCTCTTCTGGTCAAGCATGCAAGCCTGCCACTGTCCTCCAATCCCTGAAGGTTAGATGGTTCTCCTTGCATTTTGCTCCCATTTTTTAAAGTCCATCCAGCTTCGCAGACACAACAGTAAGTGCCGTCGCTCGGCATGAAATGTAGACCTAGCATGAATGTAAAACAGTGGCCTACTTTTCATGTGCACTTTAGTCTTTCTGCAGATTGCATCAGGACCAGAGATCATGAAGCATGATGATGCCGAGAGGAGACAGAGAAAGCAGCGCGTTGCATATGGAATTTTGAAAACAGGAGATGATCCGTCGCAATTTTTTGGGCAAAGTCTGACAGACTTTGACTTTAATTAAAGAACGTTCCCTCAGCCCAGTTGCCTTCGTGGAGCTGCGTGTGCTCTTTGTAGAATGATGTTTTCATTTATGATGTTACTTGAAGTCTAATTAGGTTGCTAAGACGTCAAATGTTTGAAAATGTGTGACTCTGAATAGGCAGGGCTGCGCTCCAAAATAACATTTTTGTTTGATCAAAGAGAGTGATGTCCAAGATCAAAGCAAATTTAAGTGCTCCCCTTGTTGCCTGAGCAAAGGCTACAAAAAAAAAAAGAAGAGAAAAGAGAAAAGAATCTTACAAGACGTGCACATGAATATGTCACCTGTGATCTTGTTTCCATGGCACCTGTGGTTAGGGAAACCTGCCAAACTGTTATTCCCATATTCTTGCTTGCTTTACACCACTGTCAAACTGCTTCATTAGTATCTGTTGCTGCTCATTTAACAGACTACAACATGGTGAACAGGTCTCCTAAGCAGAGCTGTGAAGAAGTTTGATTTGGGGCAGGCTAGGCAAAACTACAGTGTGTGTTAGTGTGTTTGGTTAGTGTAGTGGATAACACCGCTGCCTTCCAAGCAGGAGAGTGGGGTTCGATTTCTACCCTGTGTGACTCACTACACTACACCAAAAGGTGTCTTTGGGCAATACTCCTAACACTACATTCGCCTGTGTCTGTGATATGCAAAAATTGTGAGTCACTTTGCGTAAATGATGTAAATTCAGGTTTGGAACCTAGGAGTGAGGAGGAAATGCTGGTTTAAGAGGTGTAATTGTTCATCACCACTGTGAAAAGGAGAACACAACCCTCATATTCCACAGTAACACACACATGAATCTACAGATCTGGTTAGACCCCTATGGTGCTTACATTTTATCTAGTAATTTATTCTCGTAACCCAATTCATTTTTAAGTTGTGAATTTATGGTTGAGTCTCTCATGATTTATGCATTCAAATGGTCCTTTAAATTTTTGGCCATTTTTTGTCTAAACAAATAGAACCAGTCATAACAAAACATAGATTAAATGCATACGTAGCCTAATTAATTACTTAGCTAGCGATATTATAAATTATGCAATATTTGATTGGTGGACTGCAGAAACTCATCAGTTATCATTCTAGTTTCTAGAAAACGGTTCAGTATTTGTTGAAAGCTTGAGTTTAATGTTCATTTATTTTGTTTACTTAAATTGTAGGTGAGCATGTTAGCTGGCTAGCATGTTAGCATCTGCATTACTATTGCTTTTATTACAAATTCACATCAAAGGAAGAAGAAGACTCAGGTCATTCAGATAAAAACTATTCTGTGTGTGTGTGTGTGTGTGTGTGTGTGTGTGTGTGTGTGTGTGTGTGTGTGTGTGTGTGTGTGTGTGTGT
>JBBPCZ010000019.1:12423886-12439770 GCA_037974445.1 Brycinus macrolepidotus | reverse complement strand
TGTGTGTGTGTGTGTGTGTGTGTGTGTGTGTGTGTGTGTGTGTGTGTGTGTGTGTGTGTGTGTGTGTGTGTTAGTGTGTGTTAGTGTGCACATTGGTCCATCACCAGCTCACAACAGGATAGAACATGCCTCACAATAAAACTCATAAAACGGCACTAATATTGTGCGGTATTTGAATGATCTTACTCGAGATAAACATGAAAAAAGGTTTTTAAATTAACTGAATGACTTGGTGATGTAAATGATTTCAGTTATTGACCCAAGGGGATTATTTGTCAACTTGTTCGGTAACGCGACAAAGATAATATGTATAATACCTGGAAGGGGATTGTCTACAGCATGTTAACTAACAGGCATCGCAGAATATCACACTTCTTTTAGTCATTATCACTTAAAATCATATATGCATAACTAATAGTGGATTTTATATGGTGCAGTGTCTGAAGGTGTTCACAATTATAATAACAGATTGTTTTAAACATTTTAAACTATGCAGTAGAATCTTTAAAAGAGGTGATAAAACATGGTTTCTGATTGAGATATATCTAAAAGTAGTATGTTCATTTTCAAAAAACAAACATAACAAGCCCCCCAAAAAGTGTACATTTCTCCACGTGAAGGGTTTCTGCAAGTTGTCTCACATATCATCAGTGTCAGAACAATACCATACATCTCCTAAATGGCTTCCAAAAACATTCTTAAAAATTAATGTAAGAAAATATTCAAACTGATTTTGGACCAGCTGTATTTCTTCACGTTTATCATGACATTTTCACACAGTGCAATGAACGGCTGGCATTTTCCAATGAAAAATTGCAATTATTACATCTAAAAAATGAGTTCTGATCTGTGATAAAAGTAAATACATATTGTAAATAAAGCATATGAAGTATATATTTAGGTTTAAGGTTTGCAGAACAGGGTCGTGGAACAGACCGTTTCTATTCTGTATTTTTGGGCTGTTATGAGAGTAAATATGCTAATGGCTCTCATAAGGATGTGCTAATTTGTTATTTATGTGTCCATCAGTGGTCCTGAGAGAGAAGTAAATCATGTATGATATGCTGTCTGAGTGGCTGCAAGTGTGTGAGCCGGATTCAGTTTGGCAGCGATGTTTGATGTTGGGTCGTGAGGCCATTCATTAGCGGCTAGTACAAGGTCACGACATCTGATGAAGTCTGTGCCTCTGCTGGATGCCAGTGAGACTGAATGACTTGCTTAAGGCTATAAACTGGTGGAGAGGCGGATGCTCAAACACAGCCATCCCTCTGAGAGCAGCACTACAAAGTCAGTAGTGATGAGGAAAGAGCAGACGGAGAGTACATTTTTTCAGGTTCGTCTCATCCCATACATTTTGTGTAGCATTTATCTGTACTGCATTTACAAATACAGCTTTTCTTTTTTTGTGCTTTGTGACTAAGGATAAAATGCAGTTTATTAAGTACACCCACACTCGTCAGCCCTTTTCTCAGAAACACCTACAATGAATGCACCTAACAGCTGTATCTCGTCTCTTGGTATGCACAATGTGTTAGTGATCTTATACACAGTTCATCAGTGGGTGGAGACCACTATAGGACCACCACAGTGATACAAACATCATAGTGCCATGTTAGGGTGTGTTGCACTGGTATGCACTGTGTCAGGCACAGCACTTTTCTTGGTGTTTTTAAAAGGGCTCATGTTGTGGAAAAGAGACTTGATGTAGTATGTTATATGTTCAAGTTTCAAAACACAAAACACATAATCCTTTGTCCATAAAGTCCTGACGGTGCAACTAAGCTGCAAAAATGGCCCATTTTGTGATGTCACAAAAATGATCACATTTACTTGACATGAATCTCTCTTTCATACAATACAACATCCATCTCTATACAAGACTTATGACATGATACCATTGCATAAATCCTGATTTGATTCACTTCTGATCCGATTCACTTAGATTCACTTCTGATCCGATTCAGGTTAATGCAGATATGCCTCTGTCCTAATATAATTCAGAGTTATTACTATATTAATTAAGCCTATAAAAACACACACACAAAACTCTAATTCTGTCCCAGTTCATTGGAAAAGATAATTCTCTTTGGAACAGTTGAGGGTAAAAGAGCGACAGAATGACCAGAAACAAGATGGATGGATAAAATCCGGAATTGTTACCATGCCATTTTTAAGCTTGAAGATCCCAAGAGAAGACAAAATATATATTCTAAAGAAGCACTATCCACTATGGGCCCATAGCCTCACTCTGTACAATGGCTGAGTTTTCTAGCATGTGGTTCTGCATGGCCACAGATGAGGTAAAATCAAGGAAAGCATATCAGAAATCGTTCATTAAACCGGCCCTTGAAGAAACGCTCGATCACACGATCTCTCTGTCCTTCTTTTTTTCGCTCGCATACACAGGGACAAGCCAGGGAGTAACAAACCACATCAAGGCTTGTAAACTGATGCAGCTATATTGCATGCCAATACACTGTTTTTTTTTTTATTCTCATGACATTTACATATATACCTGCTAAGCCTTTAACAGTTAAGCCCTGCCCATTCACATGAAAAAAACATAATACAAGCCAGCCAGTTAGAAAAAAAATTACAAATATCAGTCATAGTAAGCAAAACAGCCTGTCTAAAATGAATAAAATGGATAAAACGCGAAGAAAATTTAAACCCCTTAAACTCACTGTACACTTATTAGCCTCTTTATTAGTAATGCCTACCTAAAGCTTGTTTTTTCCATGCGGGGTTTGAATGTCATCCTCTAGAGCTCCATTAGAAGTCCACTGGACCAATGTTGGCTGAATATTTTTGAGTGTAGGTAATATATATGAATGTATATTTTAACTCATTCTCATAGGCTTCAGGCTTTGCCATTATTACAGTTTGGCTTTGAACAGCACAAAGTAGTTTGGGCAACATATAACCACTCACCACTATCACAGAGAAGTAAGATCTCACATGTGCTTTATCAATCAAGATTCAAATTTTGTGCTTTGAACACAAATTAAAATGAAATTCAAAAGAATGAAAAGAAACGTAATTAAAATTGCACTCAGAGAAGTATTTGAATTCTGAATATTAAGCTTAAAATGGGCCAGTTCTATGCTGTTGCCAATGTGTTCATCTGGCAGTTAGGCCTGGGGGACAGACAGTGAGGATAATTATGTTATCTAGAGTCCCAGTGCTAAATTGCCTTTGATTGTTTGGATAAATTGGAACAAAAATAATAAGTTAATAAAGTGATAGTTTGAATTAGTTTTTTAGTTCTTTAATACAATGACCTCTGGGCTGCAACAAGCACTGGTTATATTGTCCTATGTTCAATTAGTAGAACCACTGTCTATTTCAACAAAATGCTGTCTCATGTTTGCAAAAGCAGTTGATGTTGCTGTTGACAAAACCTCATTCTTTTGCCCATTTTTAAGGGTAACATTTCACATTTCATGATGAATGGACCAATAGAAATGATCCAAAACTGCTTCAAAAAAATATTAATATGTTAACACTCTTTCCTTCCCCCGAAAAGGTACAATTGTGGAGATGTGAGGGGTTTTGTTCTGACAGTGCAATGACTATGCTTTAAGTTCTGCACTCTGTTTTAACAGTACTTTGTGTACTTTACATTAATCATGTCTTTCTGTGGTTTTATGTACGCCTTTGTCTTCCATTAGAGCTCTCTTAAAAGACATTCCTGTCATATTTCTTAGCAGTTGGAGCCCAGTCTTAAGCACAGGTTGGACTGTGTTTGTTGTGAAGTATGTATAAACGACTCTTGGATGCTGTTCTAGCCTTGGAGAGTCTGATTTTCTTTGGGTATTACTGAGACCTCAGATTGTCAGTGATAAACACGATATGATGTGATTGTCATCCCTCTTTCACTCCTTCCATCAGTGACCATAGCACTCTTTTAAACAGAAAAAACTCTTTTAGCACTCTTTTTACACCTAATCTCATTTGCACAGCTTTGTCTATACCTCACTTTTATAGCTCATCTTTCTGCTTTTAGTTTTCACATCTTGTTCCACTTGGCCATCCTTCCCTCTTTTCATCATTTATCTTCATTCTATTGATTGCTTCCTGCACTTTTAGTTGCTCTAACGAATTCAGGCTAATAGGGTTCTGTTTCATTTGTGCTTTAGTGGTAGTGATAAGAGGGACTTTCCAATGATAATTAATAGACACATTTCCTCTTCTGCCCCATTATTCCTGTTTAATTTAGTCTGCCATGTTTTAAAAGGCTTATTTTTATGATGTTTTGAAATATTGTAATACTTGTTCTTTTAAATGAAAAATGTTAAGTTGCTCTGTGTGTATGGTCATCCAAAAGAATGTTACTAATATAGTGTATGCCAATAACAATTTAGGCATTTATGATAATGCATTAGGGTACTGTGTTTTCCATTCTCTACACAAAATACTGCATTTTTATTTTTTGACCTAATAACTTTTTAAAGCTTCCACGATTCAAAAGACCTGCTTTCAGTTTTTCAGGAAAAACAAGAAATCTTTTTTTGTTTGATTTTTCTGCAAGACATCTGCAGTGGTGTTTTTTTCTGTCTTGTGAGGAACTCCAAAATTCAGTTTTAGAAGATGGTGGCATTTTTTTCCTTTTCATGATCAAAGCAATCCTAATTACAAATTTACACTCGTCAGTCCGTTAAACCTTACACTGGCCAGTGTTTTTGTTCTAGTGCAAATATTCTTCTTTTTTATTCTTCTGTTTCCTTTTCTCAATAATGGACCGCTACATAGTATCTTCTTACATTCTTTCTTCTCCTATTTCTCACAGATGGAAGTTTTAAGTGCTGCTTATCTGATGAGGACAGTTTTGGTGGTCAACATCTCCTCAGAAATATCTCCTTTAGTCATTTTAGATGCACATAAGAAAGAAGCTGAAGTATGTTTGCATCGTTACTTTTTTGAATGTTAGTGTCTCTTTGAAGGGAAACAAAGTCAATGAGAGCTCTTTGGGCCACCTTTATTGGGGGAACACAATTGTAACTGTGTTGGTTTAAAATTTGAGATATATATACATATATATATATAAATATCTCCAATTTTAGACCAATCCAGTTATATATTTAAATAGATATTGCACATATACAACCTAGTAAATCATTTAAACCATTGCTTTATGTTTAAAACAATAAGAGCACAGTGTAGGGCCATAGTGTAGGTGAAAGTGGTGAAATTTGAGATTTCCCTATGAACTAGAGAATCATAATCGCAGTGAACTGTTAAGATATCAGGCCTTTTATGTTGTGCTACTGAAAGTGTGCTTGAAACCCATGCTGTGAATTTTCAGGAAAAAGCTGACTGTTGAGTAGGTGACGCACTTTTTTAAATGTATGAACAGAATTTGGAGTACGGCTGTGTGCTCAGCAGTATGCCATAGAGATATCAGGTAGCCAGGCTCCAGATGTTGTGTTCACTTACAGATGTTGCAGTGCGAGGCTTGTCAGTTTTGCACCATCAGCCCCCTGCACTCAACAGAGTGAGAGTGAGAGAGCAGAGACCCATCGCGCACACACACGTGCTCACACACACACACACACACACACACACACACACACACACACACACACACACACACACACACACACACACACACACGTCAGATCTCCCTGCAGTTCTACTGTCACTCAAAACTGGGATCCCGGGCCTGCCCACCAACCACCCTCTCCTCACACAGCCTGCTGGGACTGGAACTGTTTTGATTGACTGAGCTCTGCTCTCATGGTGTCAGAAGCAGAAGTTCTGAGCAGACATTTTTTCTCTGTCTTTTCTATTCAGAGCTTGAATGATTTGACAACTTTAACAGGTAAAATAGGACTTTTTGAATTTTTCAAATGTTACATAAGGATTTAAAGACAAATTGAAGTTTGAAGATATGCCATTATGAATAAACCTCCTTTGAGCGAGCCAAATAGAACAACAAGAGACAGCCAAGTGTAAACATACCAAATTTCAAAATTTTAGCTTGGTGGCGCTGCTCCTCTAATCAGTCGTAAACACTATTTAAAGTCACTATTGCCCAAAAAGTACTTCACTTTAGGGGGTGCTAGCATGAAGGAAGACGCCCATCTAGGGACACAAATCTCTTAGTGTGGATCAGCCATGTGGGGCTACAACCTCACCAAGTTGCATGTGGATTGGTGAAGACTCAGTATATGAAGTCAACCAACCAAAAATCAGTAAAAAGCAGCAATCATAATAAGATAGTGGTTCTTCTTTAGGATAATCTACTTATAAGAATGTAGAAATAAAGACTGCATCCACATGGCCAGGTTACTTCTCTCCTAAGGTTCTTTAGACTACACTGCACCTCCACACTGATTAATATTCTACTTCTGCCGAAGACAGTATTTGTTTGTTTGTGTATGCACTGATCCTGTGTGTCTGTGTATTGAGAGAAGGCTATGTAAAGCGCCCAGGCTTTGATTGTTATCTGGTGGCGTAGCCCATCACAAGCCTTTGGTGATCTAATCGTGTCAAATCCCGGTGTGTGGCATTCCAACAGGGGGACTGAGGATGGAAAATCACAGTTAGACATGCCACTTCAAAGCACCTTGTTGCTTTAGATCTCTCATCTCCACATCCAAAAGCAGCCAGGTTTGTGGCTTGTATATTCATGTAGCATCACAGCTAAAGTGTGTGTGTGTGTCTGTGTGTGTGTGTGTGTGTGTGTGTGTGTGTGTGTGTGTGTGTGCGTTTTTTTTTCTTCTATGCACCACGTTGAATCTAAAGTGGCATCATACAAAAAAAAAAAAAAGAAAAACTCTGTCTCAACACCTGTTTGACTGATGGTTGGATAGTGTATTTGTATACAAGTAGAGTAGGTGTTAAAAGTGCAAGTTTTTGTTTATTATTTATTTATTTTGGAACAGAGAAATGTAAATACTGATATTTCTCTGCAGACATAAACCATTGCTCCTCAGACAAAGTGCGACTTGTTGTAAAGCACTTTCTGTAAGAATTACAAAGGACTTGCGAATTTGCTTCCATTGAGTGATTGAAGCAGCCCCTACACAGATGAGCGACAACCTCTACTGAATAAGGAAATGCAATGGACTCTAATTTAATATTTTGTCTCCTGATGTGGACGAGAATGATTAACTAGGGTTTGCGGAACTAAAATGATATTCAGCAGCTTCTTTCTGTACATTAACAGGGCTGTTTTTATAACTAGCTCAGAGACTCCCACTTTAACAAATACCTTCATTACTCACAGTAGTAGGTAAATGTGAAAAGAGTGAAAAGTGAAAAGAAATGCATATCCTCTACTGAGAGAACAATGAAATATAGCATTTTCCTGCAAATGTCTATTTATGTGCTTGTGGAGTTTAACATATTGGAAAAAGTAGAACATAAAATAAAAAATGTGCCATAACTTTTTTTTTTTTTTTTCCAGAGGTCAGTTATTTTCTCAATATGTTAAATTGTTTGTAGAGGATGTACTTTTGTTCTCTTAGGAGATCAACAAAGCATGTAATTTGACAAGGAATGGACAAACAGGATATGACTGCACCAAAATGTAAGTTCTCCTAGACTATTGGTGTGATAATTGGACCGTATTCAATTAATTTAATATTCAGTTATTTGATATTCAATGCATCCACAAGCAGAACGAACCTTGAATCTTGCTATATAAAATCATAATCGTTCTCCATCAGCAGCAGTCACTTAGAATATGTGAAGAAAGAAAGAAAGAAAGAAAGAAAGAAAGAAAGAGAATGAAATGTAAGACTTTGCATTACAGGAATTTTAGTTAATTCCACTTAAAGGGAGTTGTTTGGCACTCAACTCAAATTTAACTGTAAATATAAACTGATGAACCACTTCATTAGGTACGCGTACCTTATGTCTATACTCATTGTTCATTTTATCATCTCCATTTTATCATCTGCACTTTGTAGTTGACGTTTGGAGACTGTTGTCCATCATTTGTAAGCCAATTTACTCTATTCATTAACGGATAGGGCCCACATTGGACCACCAGTGAGCAGGTAATTTTTGAGCGGTGCATTATTCTTACTGAAGTGGCAGTCGCACATTAGTGTGTGCACATGGTGGATCACCAACAACAGTTTTTGAGAACACACACAGTGTGCTAGTACTAATAGTGAACCAGCAGTGCCATATATTCACCAGAAGTGCCCGGTAGTTTGGTACAATGGCTTTGGTATACTCCATCATGTATCGTGTCCATAGAGAATGAGTTTGACACTACTGAGTCAGTCCACTCCACCGGATATGTGCCCCTGAACAAACATGAATTGACTGAATCAGACATTCGATTCATTGAAACAGACATACACTATATGGACAAAAGTATTGGGACACTTGACCATTACAGCAGCAGGGACTTTAATGACATTGCATTCAAATTGTACATAGACTTTAATATGGAGTTGCCCCCTCCTTTGCAGCTATAACAGCTTCCACTCTTTTGGAGTGGAGATTTTGTAGTGTTTTGTGGGAATTTATGCCCATTCGTTCTGTAGAGCATTTAAGAGATCAAGCACTGATGTTGGACGAGAAGTCCTGGCTCTCTGTTCCAGTTCGTCCCAAAGGTGTTGGATGGGGTTGAGGTCAGGGCTCTGTGCAGGCCAGTCAAGTTCCTCCACACCGAACTCATCCAACCATGTCTTTATGGATGAAAAAGTATTATCTTTTGGAAACGAAAAAGAATAAGTATTATCTGTTGTAAGTCTATGACTTAAAATCCACATTTGACTGGAGTATATGTAGCTGAGTCAATGTTTATAATGCTAACAATGGCTCATGCCAGAAGCCCCACTAGTGGGAGGATAATGCAGTATTTTTTATTTTTTTCTGAAGTGGGAGAGAGCAGACAGATAAAATAAATGACTTGGAGCATACTCAGGATGTCCTGAAGAAACTCTGCTACCTTTGTGATTCCGATTTGTGTTGTGTTGTTAGGCGTAAGGGCACCACTGCTTTCCGTCATAGTGAAGTTCCGGTGGTTTGAATGAAACCTCAGACCTGGGCGGCACTTGGTTAAGCGAATGTTGTGAGAAAATCTTCCTCTGGCATTTGATTAACATGAGAAATATCCAGTAGTTCCTTTGAACTGCTAAGTTGCCGCATAATCCCTCCCAGCACAAAGGCCTTCAGGTGTAAAGCATGAGAGCTGAGATGGGCAGTGAATGACAGGTCTGATTTGGCTCCAGCTTGCAGAGGGAGGCTCCCAGATGCAGTGGAGAAGACAGAGTCTGTCAGAGAGGAGCTGTATGAGGTGTGAAGCACAAGGTAAAGGCCGGAAGGCATATTTATCCTTCTGCTGTCTTGTTTATGCTCCCCTAATGGGACATTTTGCCATCTAAATGTGCCACTCAAACGCTGACATGTCAGACAACTCACCACTGCATTATTCTTCACAGCTCTCTGAGTTTAAAAGAACCTGTGATATGTAAATGGCAACAGCAAGAAAGACACATCTTCTTCAGCACAAGGTTCTGCTGGATTTAGAAGACAGGCTTGGTTTGTTTGTTTATTTATTTATGTATTTATTAATTAATTAACATCTTCTCCAAGCGATTTTTCCAAGAATTTATTTTCCCTCCATTCATCTTTTTTCAAAATTTGATTCGGGAGTGTTTGGGTATGTTGTTCCTTTCGGACTCAGGGCAACAGAGGGTCTTTCTGTCTCTAACTTTAAAAAACCACAGGTACTGTTTGGCCACAGCATTGACTATGTGTTTGATAGTCTTTGTGTGTGTGTGTGTGTGTGTGTGTGTGTTAGCACAGATACTGCTGTGTGTGTGAAATGTTGCAAGTGGGATGTCACTCCGTGAGTGTGCATGTGTGTGTGTGTGTGTGTGTGTATGTTTGTGTGTGTATGTGTGTGTGTGTGTGTTAGTGCATGAGGTGAGGCAGGCCCAGAGCTGCTTATGGAGCAGAAGGTGTGGACATTAGCACACACAGGAGAACAGGTGCCAGACGGCGACTCAGGCTCTGCAGACCCCTAGAGTGTTACAGAGAGACAGACGTATGGAGTACAAGCCCACCTTTATTATGCTGCGTGCTTATACTGTTCATGTCATATGGAAAGCATATACTTCCATATTTGTAATTTTTTGTGCTGTTTAAAAAAAAAACACACACACATCTGCTCTGTACATTGTGTGAACATTATGATGAATGGACTAATAGAAGTGGTCTGAAACTACATTAAATGCATTTTTTGTAAATTGTCTGTTTCAGAGACACTGTGCCTGTATTTAGAAGTCATTTTTCTTTCGTTCAGAGCAGAGACAACATGAGTTACTCATCATTCAGCAGATCTACAGCGGATGGAAAGATGTTTGACTGCAGAGTTTTGGAAATTATAGAACAGTCTACCAATTAACCCTTTAAAATCTTATTACATATTAAGGCTTCTTTTTCTGTAATTACGTGTACTACAATGCAAACAACGTCTTAGCTTATGGTAATAAACATTTGGCATTTAAGCTATTTGTGTATCTTCCATTCAGATTTAATTATTGTATTTTTCCTGTATTCTTCATTTATATACCCATTACTATACACATTCACTTAATTCCTATGTATATTTGTATTGCGCTTATATTCTTTTTCTACTTATTTTATGTGGTGTATTTACTAGTTTGTTTGCTGTTTATGTTAAGCCACTTTGTAATATGTTTGAGTTCCAAAAGGTGCTGTAGAAAGCTGAGCTGATCTGACGTGCTGTTTGCATGTCATGCATTTGACTGATGCGTGTGGAGTCCTGCAGCTTCACAGAATCACAGTATCTAAAAGAGCTCCCACAGAGGTGATAATTATTTATTTTTTCATTATTATTTTGACTCATTTTGAATCACACACACACACACGCACACACACACACACACACATGTCCACACACTCATGCACACAGTCTTTAAGCAATAGCTGCAGTCTACATTTGTGCATCCATATTATTTGTTTAATTAGAAACAATGTCATTTTCATTACATTTGCTCCGTTACATTGCCATTCCATTTGTACATATTTGCCCAGCATAAGTCCCTTGTTTTCAGTAATGGGCATAATATTATGTGTACTCGATATAATTGAAAATCACTCAAGAGCAAATTAATACACAAAGCGCAGTTAATGAGAAAAGGAGGCTATGGTGAATCCTAATCCGCTGCCATCATTGTGTGTGCTTGTACTTTCGCTCGTATCCGTCAAGGTCAGCGTGCGGCTGCAGTTGTGTGGTTCCACACTCTGAAGAGGAACAAAGGAATCGGTTGATAACTAAATAAAGCGGTGTGTGTGTGTGTGTGTACTGTGTGGCTGGACACTGCTCTCCACTGAGTCTCTGGTGGATTCTGACTGGTGCATGTTGCCCTTTTTTGCTCCTACATGTCTGAAAGGGAGGAGTTGCCTTGTCTTGGTGTTTGCGCTGTTCGTTATTGCAGAGGAAGCAGGGCGTGCGAGGGAACAGCTTGCTTTGGTGAGAGAGGAGGGCAGAAAGAGAGCCACAGCAGCAGGAGATGGGGGGGGGGGGGGAATAGGCAGGACAGAGCAGGGAATAGAGGATGAGGTTTCATTGCTGAATTACAGGCCGCAGAGGCAGAGGGGTGGAGAGGGCCGCTGTCACTGTGCCCTAGGGCAATGGACCACCTCTATTCAACCAGGGGCAATTACACGCCCCTCTCACTGCTGTCTGCTGCTCCTTCTAACACACACACACACACACACACACACACACACACCACACACACATTTTCCCCTATACCCTTGGTCCTATGACACTTGGCTTTTCAAAATGGTTTTAATAAGAATGAATGCATTTTCTTTCTCAGTTTTTCAATAGGGTAAGATATAAAACACGAACACAAGGTTATTTTCGAAAAAAAGTACTCCTGTGTTTTTTTTAACCTAATCTTTATCATCCACATCTGCATCATAAAGTAGATTAGTGCAGACAACATTTGTGATTTGTTTCCCTATAATTAGTAAAAGAACAGAAAACAAACTGGCAGTAGGAGCCAATGGGCAGTTGCTTCAAAATTTGTCTATTGCTCGCTATTATAAATGTTATTATAAATGTTCCAGTAGTTTACTGTGTCGGGGAATGTCTTGAAATTATGGTGCATGATAATCAACATTAGAGGACAGAAGTGGCTGATAGAAATTTGTTGAAAAATCCACCACATTTGGAGCAAAATATATTAGCAATTTATTTTGGAGGATGGAAGGCCAGTAAAATCATTCATCAAGCAAAAAGCCTGCTCTTCATAATGAGGTACTTTGATGTGTCAGGTCCCATCAGGAGTCTTTTCCTAGAATACATCTTAATACTGAATCAAACCCTGTTTCAAGACCTTGGCCCTCATTTTTGCGAAGACCCCTGATAACTAGATCCAGTTTAGTTAGTCTTACTCTTACACTATAAATACATCTCTGGTTTCATGTACAACTTTGTATAGTATTGTCAGATTACCCTGCATCCTGAGCTTTCCTGTGATTTGTTGTTGAATATGGTTTTGATTCTTTTCTGACCTATGATTCTTGTCTTGCCCTTTGTGCTCCGTTCCCTCATTGAATTGATTTCCTGGACTTTGACCATTTCTCCTACCACTCTTGGATTCGGTTTACTCTCATGACGATTTGGATTTGTTTGCCTTGTTTGGATTGGACTGTTTCCTGGTTTCGAACTCTTGCTTGTTCTATCTTTTTGTCACTTGCTGCCTGTTGGAATAAACGTTTTTTGTACTCTGCATTTGGGTCGTACCTGATCTGTCACCCGTTACAGATGAGCATGAAGCTGAGCGCTGCAAAATATATGCAAAGTGTTAAGAAACAGGTGTTTTATGCTGATGAAACCCTTTTTATTGTTTCTTCTTAATTAAATCTAAAGTAAGATTATGAAAATTCAGAGGAAGTCAAGGTGTCTTCAGATTTTTGATGAGCTCGATTCCTGTCCCCCCTCATTTTTTCTGCCTCCCGATCCACTGCTTCACCTCATCCATGGCTTTTTCTCCCGTCTCGCTCCTTTCTGGCAGTTTTCTCCAGGCTTTAATAAATTCTAGCTCCTGCTGCCCTTCTCCCTCTTCACACTGCGTAGGCAGGAGAATGGGAGTTTCAGGAGAGCAATTTTGTGGCTTTACGCTGCAGCACACACCACCGCGGGCCTGGAATCAGGGTCAGCTCTGACGATTTTTATCAGCACCATACACCGCTGTCCAGTTATTTGTTCATTGTGTTTTGAAGTGGAATTTGTGGCGAGCACCATGCTGCGCTGGGAGCTATGCAGTTTAACCAAGCTTGAAAAAAAAAAATGAGAAAGTGCACCTATAATCATGTGTGTAGTTTATGGCTCGGAATGGGGCTGTGAGTGGTGAAAAATAGCAACACTGTGAGAGACAGCACTAATGACTCTTCAGCATTGCAGATTAGCTTCACTCTTAGCTTTCCTACACATCCACACAATTCCACAATGTAGGCTGTAAACTTTATGAGCAACTTTAACTCAAACTTCTCCCCAGTTTGCAAAACAGCTGACAGGTTTTTGAAGGAAGAAATGGGCAAAAAAATAAGAACGTAAAATATCAAGGCACGATGATGCAATAAGAGTTTTCTCAATAGCTGCTATTGTAGTTACCTTTTCTAATGTTCATCTGAATAACCAACTTTGGTTTTTTGTTCTTCCAATGTTAGTTTGCAAATGCTCAGCTGACATTTATGGCATTTGGCACAGAATGACCAGTCTAATCATGTTTCAGCTAATGTACCTGAGCAGAGAATCAAAACCTCGGTTTGCTGAATATCGGCAAGAGTGGCAAGAATGGGGTTTGTACCATTGTTATTTTCACTGAACACACACATCAGCAAGTATTACATACATAATTCGAATAAGGATCTAATTCTAATAAGCAATTCTAATAAGCATCCCTGTGATAAACTCCTAACACTACCTTAGCTTACCTCTGTAATATCATTATGGAGTTTTTTTTTTTCACGGTTTTTCACAAAGTGTGTTTACTAGGACCATAGACCATTTAAATTGAGTGGATTTTGGATCCTTCAAATGGTCTGTGGAATATGCTAAACCTTGGCAGAAAATGCATCAAATGAAAATCAATAACGGATGATATCAAATTGACCTGCTTTTTATATATATTTAAATGTGTTCTGGAGGAAAATCCTGCCATCCATTTGTTCCATCTCCTTAGCCGTTAGAAATAAGCTTTGGCTGAGGACCGGTAATTGCTAGGTAAAAAAATGAAAAGCCTCAAAACGTCCCTGAGAGGCAGAATGAATGAGTCTGGGGGTTCGGCATGCAACTAATGGCGATGTCAATGGAGCTGCCTGTCTCTGAGAAGCTGCCGTTCTGCCATTCTCTCTCCTGTTCCTGAGGTGCAGTATTCTCTAGTACAGCAACAGGTAGAAGTTGGAGCATAAACTGATAAATGCAAAGTTAGCTGCTTGATGATCATTTTATGGCAGGATGTTTATATATAAGCTTGCTCTCTTAAGGAACAGCACACAAATGGCTCCATGGATATACACCATATGGACAAAAGTATTGGGACACCTTACCATTACACCAACAGGGACTTTAATGACATTGCATTCACATACATAGACTTTAATATGGAGTTAGCTTCCACTCTTCTAGGAAGGCTTTCCACAAGATTTTGGAGTTTCTGTGGGAATTTGTGCCCATTCATTCTGTAGAGCATTTATGAGGTCAGGCACTGATCTTGGACAAGAAAGCCTGGCTCCAATCCAGTTCATCCCAAAGGTGTTGAATGGGGTTGAGGTCAGGGCTCTGTGCGGGCCAGTCAAGTTCTTCCACATTGAACTCATCCAACCATGTGTTTATGAACCTTGCTTTGTGCACTGGGGTACAGTCATGCTGGAATAGAAAGTTGGAAACATGGCGTTGTTCAAAATGTCTTGGTGTGCTGAAGCATTAAGATTGCCCTTCACTGGAAGTAAGGAGCCTAGCCAACACCCTGAGAAACAGGTGTGTCCCAATACTTTTGACCATATAGTGTACCTCAGTACAACACAGTGGCCTCACTGAATTGTCCCAATAGCAACCAAGTAGCATGAGTCCACCTGCAGGCTGCCATCAGCCAAGCTTTTGAATCTCACTTTGAATGTCCTTAGGTAAGGCATTAAAAGACTGAATTATTTTGCATCTTCTCTCTCCTTTTGTGCACTTTCCACTAAACTGTCATGGCATTAGAGAACACTCTTTGTGTCAAAGAAGTGATTGTAATCAGTAAAAGGCTTGACTGACCATGTAATCTCCATGTTCCCAAAAGTTTTGAATCAGATATTGTGTCGTGTCGCTTGCTAGCCGCAGATTTATCTGAGAAGCCAGTGTCCCTTGGCAGTGTGTAGGGGGAGCAACACTCTGGCGAGATTTCAGATGAAAGATCAGGCGGATTGTTTGTAAACTTCAAACTTTGTGACAAGTTTGAAGATAATACTTTGATCCCTGTATTGTACTTGCTTTGTCTTCTCTCCCTTCAGACCTTGATCCACCTTCCCTCCCTCCCTCTCTTCCTCTCTCCCTCTCTCTCTCTCAGTCCAGTATCTGACTATCTCTCGCTCACATACACCTTCTCCATCATTTTCTCATCCTGCCTCAATCTCTGCCCTGTTCTTTCCCATTACAAAGCCTATCACATAGTTCTGGGGCCTCCCTGGGGTGAATGAGATCCGGGAGCCATATTGATTTCCCTAGACAACTGTAATAGAGGATGTGGTACATGTGACACTGGCCATGGTACTGAAGTGCTGCTGGCGTACAGAGCGAGGGGCCTTGTGCTAATGTGCTGTATATTGTATAGTGTTTTTTTTTTTTTTTTTTTGGGGGGGGGGGGTGGGGGGGGAGTAGATTCTTGCCTTTGAGA